>APFE030599873.1:3400-24530 GCA_000404065.3 Pinus taeda | reverse complement strand
AAAATTTCTAAGTTGATTTTACTTTAAGCGTTGATTTTATGGCTTTTCTTTAAGACAAAAGGTAGTGGAGATGAAACTGATGGTGTGTAGACTCGACTCAAATCCAGTAAAAAGATGCACTTAGGATGATTTACACTACTTTTCTTTTTCAATGAATTCCCTAGCTAAGAGAGTTGGAAAATGCAAAGTTGATAAAAGCAACTTTCTTAACAGACAATCAAAGAAACAATCTCTTTATCGTTTCCAAGCATACAACACATGACCACTCATTACTTGCACGAAAATTCCTTTCTCTTTCAAAATACTTCAAATGCTACTTAAAACAAACTTTTCAAAGGAGATGTTTTTGTATTTTTCCTATTTAACAAAGCATATAAAACTATTCTAACAAAAATCAATCTCAAAATTTATAAAAATCTATGAAACACTCACTCAAAAGAAAATCAAAAGGAAATTTACCTAAAAGAAAATATAACGAGGCAAAAGCCTACAAAGATGATTCTAGGTTGTTTTACTCGGCAACAATCAAACCAAGGACCAGCTCATGCAGAATCATAAACCAGTCAAAAACAAAAATTAAACTTTTTTGTTCTTTTTCTTAAGAATGAAATTCACAACTCAATCAACAAGTTTCTTTGAAATTCCGCAAAGAGACAACACAAACGTAGGTTGCTCACACAGGTAGACTTTATGACAGGTTCGACTCCCAAGAAGACTGATAAAACCAGAGAGATCCAAGGTTTCACAACTTCTAAAGTCAAAGTCACTACAAGACCAATGCAAAAATCAAACCCTAGGGCTAGAACTTCTATGAATTCCACTAAAACTCTTGACGCTAATGAAACAAGTTCAGGTGAAGATCTCTGACAGATAACCAGTGGATCTGGGCAGTAAAAACTAATTAAAGACAAAATGTAAGAGAAAAAAAATGGAAAAATTGGAATTTTCTCAATTTTTTAACAGGGTACCCAGGCGACCTGTTCAGACAGGTGTGTGCACGCTCTGTGCACAAAGCTTCAGCGCGTAGAGGTACGCACTGTGCTCAATGCAGAGGGTGTGTACTACTAGAAAAACTAAGAAAAACTAAAATCTAATCTAACTCTAAGCTAGCCCACCCAAATACACAGTCAAATAGCCAAAAACCAGAAAACAAATGAGTTTTCTCAGATCAAAGTTTCACACAAAGGAAAAATCACTCACATCAATGGAGTTCCCCAGCGGAGTCGCCATTTTGTCATGTCGAAAGAGTCAATTTTGCAGACAAAACCAACCTCCCTAGAAGCTTAAGGCTTTCTAGTGACAAACAAGACAATTAAGAACAATCCTTCTCTAAATATGCATTTACCATATAAGAAATCAAGTGTTTAGATCCTACATGTAGTCCAACGCTGTTGTAGTAGTCCAGCCTCATCGATCCAGATGAGCTCCTCCCTCTCTCCGAAACCTGCATTCACTAACAATCAAACGATTAAATAGCACCTGAATATCTCATAAAATAAAACATATTTAACATACAGACCAAGGAGTATATGAAACAACTCATGAATAACAAAATGTTGAGAAGAATGGACTTATTTGTATTAATAGGAAACAAAAGAAACCAATACAACCTAAGCCTTGGTGTTGTGTAGGTCCCTTCCAGGGTCCAGCAAGAGTTTTCCTTTACTTTGATAAGCTCACCCACTTCCAAATGAAACAAGAAAGGATGGGAATATCTCCTCACAAGCTTCTACAAGGAAGTCCTAATTCCAGCAGCATCTACCCTTTGGAATCTTCAGCTTTCAACCTCCCTCCTTCTAGCCCAATGCCTGTATTTATAGTGTTCTGGAGGAAGTTAATCAGGTCCACCATCAATGGGATAAGCCCCTCTTTGGATGGGTTACCTACCCTCTTGATGGGATAAGTTCCTCTTTCATAGGGATACATGAACCATCTGGAGGCGCTCAATACACGTCGAACAAGCTTCTAGAATGCTCTAGAAATGACCACAAGTAACTTTTTTAAGATGAAACTCGTGCCTTTTGACCTTTACAGGAGTACACACCCACCGCTTTACATACATAGCATACAAGTACATAGGTATTGTGAACTAGGGTTGCGTACACACAGGTAAGGCTGAGAGGAACTGCGTACCCAGAGATAAATAGATTTTTAAAGACTTTCTCTGTTTCTTGAAGTTTGACATGGAGAGCAGAGGTATGAGACTTGCCAAGGAGGATAGTATGACAGTTGATGGAGCCATACTAACTGCAAATAGTCATGGTGACAAATTTTAGTGTAACACCTCAGCCTAAAACCCCAACTTTGTATTATCATACAAGTGGAAATATAGTTTGGACAAAAAGAATCAGCTTACAAGCTATTCTACTCTCTCTACAATCCCTCTGCTGCTCATAGACAGTCAAAGGCCTCTCTCAAACCTTCTCCGCTACCCTCCAAGCCTCCTATTTCTTTGCACAATTTCAATTGGGGTCTAGTGCAACCACTTTTGTGAATTGGCCTCTTCACACACTCACTAACCTCTAATCTAACTACGCAATCCTTAAGGAGATGAATCATCATCCATGGATGAGATTCCTTTATAGGAAAAATTTCATCCAACTGATAGTACATTGTCCCTTCTCTAAACTCAGTTGGGTCTCTATCTGAACTAACATTCTTGATTTATCCATGAGTGAATACTCAGTTATTTGAAATATAGTAGTTACATGCATGCAAGCATTAACTAACTGAACTCTCATTAATTTAACAAACTGTTAAATTAATCTAACTAGACTTGACACGGTTAACCGAGCCAACTAATTACAACTCAATATCACAACTCATCCTTATCTCTTTAACTAATGAATAAATTCCTCAATTAATAGATAAACTGTTGCATGTCCTCACATAGACTTCAAGTTTGATTTTCCTTAACTAATTAACTCAAGATGAATTAATTAATTAATTTACAAACTGCTGTTAATATCAAATTCGAATTTTACCTCCTATTTTTAGTCCAGGGATTGACTAAAATAGGAATCCATTTTGAACTGCTAAAAATAGAATGCTATTTTTAGCACTTCCATTTTTCATTCCCTGTTTCCCAATCTAGCACTGGAACTCAAACTGCTATTTTTAGCACTTCTATTTTTATCATTTCTTGTTGCCATTTTCAACAACTAGGAGCTTATCATTATGTATAATGAAACATCCAATAGCTAACATGTGTTATGATATGAGTCTTTGTTCGATTTGATGGTGTTGGATCCCCCAACATTCATAGGATATCCATGGTATGAATTCCCAATTGGACCTCACATAGTTTGGTGTAGGAGTCTCATTTGGTATGATGGCCCGATTTCCATTTACTTAGATATTTTCCTTAGCTCTTGTTGTTTAGCACATGATCCTGTTACACTAGTATCTTCAAAAAGCAAGGTGAGTGTTCTTGGTGAGTGCGTAATGTAAATGTGTCTAGGTTCTCTTATTGCAAAAGGGGGAGAGTAAAGTGAGCCTCTAAGTGAAAGGTAATAGTACCACCTAGGAAGACACACATGTGAACCAAAAAGGTCTATCCAACATCCAATGGAATAGTCCATAGTGGATGTGGTAGTTGTTAAAACCAAAGTACAAGTGAATACCTGTCCACTATCCAATAAAGTAGTCCACAACAGATGTGACGGTCATTATAACTAGTAAGTGAGGAAGAATTGCCTAGTATCCTGCGTAGTAGTCTACAATGATGAGGCGACAATGATAACCATTAAAACACATTCCAAACAAGGTAAGTACTAAAAAAACTGAAATAGTTCAACTATCTTCGTACATGTGAAACAAACATGAATTATAAATGTCGAAAGAATAGTATTACAAACATCTACAAAAAATGCATGAAAATGTGTTGGCCTTAACAAGCTTTTGTCTTAATAAAATGTTCCAAGACACATACATACACCATACATCACGAGCCCCAATAGTGGGACATTGGAGCCACTCCTCGCTCCTCAAAGAACTAACTAAAAACTCTCAATGCTTCCTGGGAGGAGCCAAGGTTTAAAGTCCTTGCTCATACAATGGGATAGGTATATATTGTTGATCCTCTGTTTTTTTCCTATTAATACCATTTTCAATCCCCATTTTGAGCTCTTTTTGACACTATGGAACCTATTTCATTGCTATTTTGCTACCCTATCATGGTCCCAATCCCCGTTTTAGGTAAATCTTTTTATGGTTACATTTGGCTATTTGTTGGTGGATTTAAGTAGATATAGTTAGTTGATTCCTAAAAGTAAGTAATTATTATGACCAAGTGTAGACTTCTCAGCAAGATGTGTAGGAGGATAATGGAAAGAACCAATTGTTGTACCATGGCTCCCTATTACTGTTCTCAAAAGTTATATTTGGATTCAGTACTCAAATAGTGCAATGGATAAGAAGTCGCATGCTTCTAGATGATGAGATGTCACCAGCCTTGTAATGAGCACATTTGATCCCAAGATTTTCATTCTCTTTTCTTTGGTTGTAGCATACGTCAAGTTTTGGAATTGGTTACAAGTTATTGGACCAATTCGGGCCAGCCATTCAAACCTATTTGCTCTGGAGGAATCGACTTGTTAGACAGTTATAAATTACCATTTTTAGTTCAGTGTTTAACTATAATGAAATGCCTATACAAAGAAGGGGATGTAATATGTCAAGTTAGTGCTAGAACAGTGAAGTATTTTGCCGTGAATTCCATAACTCATCTTTAATAATATCGAAATGGTTCTGGTTTGAATTTGGGATTAAGCATTGATGGATTGCTGAGGATAGTCAGTTGATTGCATTTGAGATATTTTCTTTACTATAAGTTTATCTAGCTCCTAGGTTGATACTGATTTAAACAAGAACACAAAAAATTATAGAGATAACCATAAACACAGAGATGTAGTGGAAATAATACTTCATTTCATTAATGTAAAATACTGAAATATGCTTATAAACAGAAATGCAAATAAACCAGCTAGGGTGATGGTATCTTATCTCTAAGAAGCGATGTGGCAGCTACATGCCTCTGAACTGTGTTAAAATGAGGCTTGAAGGCCTATTTATTGTTGAGAAACAATGAAAAACCCTAAACATCCAAAAACCTAACCCTAGAAGATGAAATGCCAAATTGTAGGCCCCATTTGGGTAAATTGGTACATCAACTTCCAGGGGTTGTAACTTTGGAATATGATCTCTATTTGACGCGCACAATATCTTGTTAGAAAGATATATCTGAGGATTACAACTTTGGGAAGAGAAACATCAGTCCATAGATCCATGTTGCTCCTAGTTTTCCCAAAATACCTCATTTAGGGCCTTAAAATGGCTGTGGAAGTTCAAGACCCGAAAAACTGCTAAAGATAGTAAATTGTGCTACAATTAAGGAAACTAAAAAGCTGAAAGAAACAATGGTGGGGGTTCAAGTAGACTAGGAGGGTGGCCAACAATAGCCAACTGGATCATTCCCAGCCCCACCTCCCCCCCCCGTAGGAAGCAATGGTCCCCATTGCGTTGAGTTCCTACATGAGATGAGGAAACTTTTGTTGAACTTGGTCCTTGGTGAGCCACTTTCCCTAGTGAAGGAGTTGGCCTGCTTTGACAACTCAATACAGTTGGATATTCTACTTGCGAGTGTTCTTGATTTGTGTGTCCATGATCTGATCAATTTCATCCTGTTCCATGCAATTTGAATTTAAATCTATGGGTGTGATATGTTCTGCAATGGTGGATGTGTCTAGTAATGGTGGAAAGTATGGCTGAAGGTGATCAGCATTGAACACTGGGTGTAGGCCAAGGAATGGGGGAATGATGAGCTCAAATGAATTGTCTCCCATAGCCTTGGTAATGGTGTAAGGACCGTATTGGAGTGGTTTGAGTTTTTTAAAGGCTTCGGTAAGGCGTTCCTTTTGCAAATGCAACTAGACTTTATCGCCCACCTGAAACTTGTGTGGTACCCAATGTTGATCATGTCGTTGCTTGTACTTATCAATTGATTTCTCCATTATTTCATCGAACTATTGGTGAATATGTTGGATGTTCTCAATGAATTTGTTTACCTTATCTGTTTCAGACTGGACATGAGTTGAATCTGCATGAGTGGTTGCAAATGGCATGGCCACATGAATGGGACATAGTGGCTAGAATCCCAAGCCCACCAGAAAAGGGTTGTGGCCAGTCGAGCTGTGGAGAGCCCAGTTGTAGCTGTGATGAACATAGGGGAGGCTCTTGTCCCATGTTTTTGGATGCTGTGAGTTTTACATGCGCAAAATGTGTACGATCATCTTGTTGACAACCTCTATCTGGCCATCAGTTTGAGGATGGAAGGCTATGGACTTAGTGAGTTTGGTGTCCACATCGACTAGAGAATGGATCAAAATGTATAGAGGAACCTGCTGTCCCAAACTGAGATGATAGACTGTGGGATCCCAAAGTGTACCCACACTCGTTCAAAGAAGAGTTTAGCAGTGGCTTCTACTGTGATTCTTCTTCTAGGCCTCCATAATGGCCATCTTCAAGAACCTGTCAATGACCACAAAAACATAGTCATTTCCATGCTTAGTGGAAGGAAGGTCTGACATCTAATCCATGGAGATGGATTCCCAAGGTTGACTCAAGGTAAGTAGTGGGGTATAGAGGCCTTGCTTCTTGGTGGTAGGTTTGGCAATGGCGTAGGCAGTGCATGATCTAATATATTTCCTGACATCCTATCAAAGATTCGGCCAATGGAAATACTTCTGCAGTATTGCCACCATTTTCTCAACCCCGAAATGCCTAGTAGCCCGACTATAGTGTGCTTCCCAAATCATCTTGGCACACTCGCTTGAAGGAACACAAAGGTGACCTAGGTGGCATAAAAATTCATCCTGGAGGTGAAAATATAGAACATGCTAACCGTCTAAGAGTGTCTGGTATGTGTGGTCAAATTCTGGGTCATTTTTGTAGAGAAGTGGCCAATTAGAAGTCTCGTGCCCACAAGAGTTGAGCATGGTGGTTAACTCCATGATCAGTGGTCGACTGAGGCAATCTATGACATTATTGGTGCTGCCCTTCTTATACCTGATATTCAAATGGAACTATTGCAGGTATGTGGACCACTTCTGATGGTGATCATTCTGTAATTTCCCTTGGGCCTATATGAATTGCAGGGGTTGGTGGTCTGTGTGGATGACTATTTTCTTCCCCAAAATGTAATGCTTCCATTATTGGTAGGCCTGCATAATGGAATACATCTCTTTGTCATAAGTGGAATACTTCCAAACTGTGTCTAAAAGTGTCTCACTGTGATATGCCACTGGATGCCCGTGTTGAGTAAGGACTTCCCTGATAGCATAGTCAGAGGCATCTGTCTCAATCTCAAATGGTTTTTGCAAGTCTGGTAATGCGAGTACTGGTGCTGAGCATAGGCGATCTTTCAACTTTGTGAATGCCTCCTATTGAGATTCAGACTAGAAGAATTTTTCTTTCGCTCCTCCCCTGGTGACTTGACTCAAGGGCCATGTGATATGAGAAAATCCCAACACGAACTTGTGGTAGAAGCTAGCAAGGCCTAGAAAGCTACAGAGCTTGGTCAGAGTGGTTGGAGATGGCCAATCCCTAATGACTTGGATCTTGGCTAGATCCACATGTACCCCCGTGTTCATCAATAATGTATCACAGATACTGAACCTCGGTCATGCCAAAAGTGCATTTCTCCAAATTGGCACATAACTTGTGTTGCTGCAGTGTTTGGAGAACCTGTCAAATGTGGTGTGGGTGCTCTTCCCAACTCTGGTTGAAGATCAAGATGCCATCCAAGTATACCACTACAAATGAGTTGATGAATGGTCACAAGATGTCATCCATTAGCCTCCTGAAGGTTGCAAAAGCATTCGTCAATATGAAAGACATAACCAACCATTCGAAAAGGCCCTCCTTGGCTTTAAAGGCAGTATTTCACACATCGGATGGTTCGGTTGGTACCTGGTGATATCCCGACTTCAAATCAATCTTGCTGAAATATTTTCCTCCTTTCGTTGGTCCAAGAGGTCATCAATCCGTGGGATCTGGTACCTATTACAGACAGTGATCTTGTTTAGTGCTCGATAGTCAATACAGAGTCTCCAAGTCCCATCCTTCTTCTGTACCAACATGATCAGGCTCCCACAGGGTGATGAACTCAGATGGATGTAACCCTTCTGTAGTAGCTCCTGAATCTACCTCTTGATTTCATCATTCTCTAGAATGGAGTGCCAATAGATTGGTCCATTGGGTAGTGGCACACTTGGGGTCAGATCGATGGAGTGCTTAACTTGACAGTGCAGAGGAACCCCTGCGGGGTAGGTGAAGATGTCCTCGTACTCCTCCATGACCTTGTCCATCTGTAGTTGTCGTACGGAGGGGCCTCGTCTGGAGGTCATGGCCATTGTCTTCTTCTTTCCTTGAGGGCATATCACTAGGGAAAAAAAATTCCCGATTTTGGAAATGATCTTATTGCATTGTTTTGCAGTGACCAAAGAGGTGGCGGTAGGTGGTGCTATCTCCGGTATCCTGTACAAGTTATTTCCTAAAGTAACAATAACAACACGGGGCCTTGATTCATACATAGCATGTCACTTCCACAAGTATGGCTATCCTAATAATACATCACAAATTTCAAGGGGTGCAATGTCACACAATACCTCATCCGTGAAGGGCTTGATGTTTTATGGAAAGTGACACTATTGGATCACGCGAAGATCTCATCCTTGGTGAAGCCACCTAATGGTGTACGGTTGTGGATGTGCTATGGTCGGTAAGCCCAGCCACTTCATGACCTCTGTCGAAATGAGGTTCTTTTGGCTCCCGCTATCGACAATGAATTGTAGCAGGGAGCCCTTTTCCCACATTTGGGAGTGGAAGAGATGCTCCTCCTGCTCTGGATCTTCGGGTTCCTCCTTCTGGATCATCCTGGTGGAAACGATGGCATTGGGCTCTATATCGATTATCTGCATTCCTTTTTCATTCCCCTTGTCAAGTTTTCACTCAGAGTCAGAACATGCATCTGATTCTGAAACATTTATCTCGGCCACCAGTGACTGCTTGGCCCAACACTTGTGTTGTGAGTGGAGCTCTTATGGAACTCACACCACTTTCCCGTGTCCTTTTTCGGCTTCGCGGCAGTGTTCTCTACTTGCAGCTTTGGCAGGCTGTCTTGGGCCACTCCGCCTTAGCTTTGTTCTTTGTTCTGTAGTTTCTGGGCACCTTTCCCTTGCTTCAGATTCGTAGATCCAAAGTCTCGCTTCTTTTGTTTAAACTTTTGCTCAACCTTGACGACATATCGGTATGTCGTGCCGAGAGAGGAGATGTTTAGGAAGTCTATTTCTTCCTAGATGTACTTATGCAGGCAACTGCAGTATTTTAGTACCAAATGCTACTCCAAATCCTTGATACCCATCTTTGTGTGAAGGGTATGGAAAATATTGGTAAACTCCAACACATCTTGTTCCCTTCCCTGTCATAGCGTGGTCCACTTTATGTATTAATCCTCATATCTTCTGAGAGGGTAGTACTACTCCTTGATGGCATCCCAAAATGAATTCCAAGTGGATGTGGTTGAAAATAGTGTGCCTATACTTTCATCCTTTTACTCGTAGTAGGTTTCCCACCAGTCCTTGACATGGGGAGATGCTTTGAGAAGAGTGAAAATAATCTTTCCCAGACTAGAAAAATCATGAATAGAAAAATAACCCTCTAATAGATTTAACCATTTATCGATGACATCTGTGTCTATCTGATCCTCGATATGGGGATTTCAAAATTAACTTGTACCTTAAACGGTGTGGCGTTTCCAGAGTTTCTGTTGGAAGTCGATGCGTCACCCTCGGGTAGTCACTGAAGGATCTAGGAAAATTTGTCCATCATCACATTCCTTTGTTTCTTGAGGTCTTCTTCAAGCAATATTTAGATAAGATCCCCTTCCCCCTTGTCTTTCTTTTCATCCACCATGGGAAGCCATCAGGATTTGCGAGGCTGGTCTTTCAAAGGTTCAACTAGTTCAAGCCCTAACTCCTTATATCCCGACCTCTTTGGGGACATGCAAAGAAAAATAGAGAAAAAGCAGACCACTCAGATACCACTGATCCAGATTGAAACAAGAATGCAACAAATTATAGAGATAACCATAAACACAGAGATGCAGAAAAAATAATACTTCATTCCATTAATGTAAAATAGTGAAATATGCTTACAAATAAAAATGGAAATAAACTAGCTAGGGCGATTGTAGCTTATCTCTGAGAAGAGATGTGGCAGAAAAATGCCTTTGAACTATGTTACAATGAGGGTCGAAGGCCTATTTATTGTTGAGAAACAATGGAAAACTCTAAACATCCAAAAACCTAACCTTGGAAGATGAAACGCAAAATTGTCCTGTTTGGGTAAATTGGTACATCAACTTCTAAGGGTCATAACTTTGGCATATGATCTCCGTTTGACGCGCACAATATCTCGTTAGAAAGATATATCTGAGAACTACATCTTTGGGAAGAGAAACATGACCCATGTTTCTCCTAGGTTCCCCAAAAAATGTCGTTTAGGGCCTCAAAACGGCTTCAGAAGTTTAGGACCCAAAAAATTGCTAAAAATAGTAGACTGTACTACAATTAAGGAAACTATAAAGCTGAAAGAAACAATGGTGGGGGTCCAAGTGGACTTGGTGGGTGGCCACCAATATCCACCTGGATTAGAGGTGTGGCTAGGCCCACCCATCTGGGTTTTGTTTGTATATTGCAGGATAGAAACACTGTGTGACTTGTCATGGTTAGTTTTACCTTCATTACGAATTGGTTTGGTTTGGCTTGCTGCATGTGAACTACATTAATTTGCTTGTTTAAAAGAGGGCAGATGCATTGATTTTCTTTAATTCCTTTGTTTCCATAATTCACAATTGAACTTTTGTGTGATCCTTGCTTTGATTTTAGAACAACATTATGCTTGCTATCGCATTGATTTATAATCAACCGAGAAGTGCTACATGATCATCTAATGAGTGAGATGAATTATCTATACATTGAGAGTGCTGAGATTACTTTGATATTTAACTCTATTCAGTGATTTCAAACTAATTAGAATGAGATTTGTCTAACCATCAAACTGTTCTTCGTTCCCTCAGGAACTGGATCAAATTGACTCTTTATTTGAATTGTTTTACAGGAAATACCACATAAAAGAATTCTCGTTGATCATTTAAACATTGTAATACCTTCGGTCTACTTTCAAGTTATTTGGATTGAAGATTGCTTTCATGAATATTGGATGGTTTACTATCGTTTAGTTTTGTTTCATTTGATACATGCTCTTGGATTGCGTAGTGGACCACCTGGATTGAGCATAACATACCAATGAGTGCTTTCAATGATTAGCAGTTAACTGTGAATTCGTTAGTTTAGAATAGATAAATGATTCCCCTATTTTATGTGTTGAAATATTTCATTAAGTTTAGTAGATAAAGGGTTTCCCCTATTCCGTCTAAAGATCAATTCTATTAGTTGTCTAGATAAACGATTTCCCTTGCTTTGTGAGGTGATTGACTCTATTTTTCAGGAGTCAGATATCAATTAGATTTTAAACAGCGGTACATTGGCTCCAAGTAATGTTATTCACGAGTAAGGGTTGGTGTGATTATAGAATGGTTTAGAGTATAGTTTCTTAGGAATTGTTTGCTTGAATTGCTAGGTGCTAAATAGGCTAAGTGTTTGAGTTACTTTCATCAAATTAAGACTTGTAGATTACTTGATTGTGAGTATAATAATAAATTAGTGAGCGATAGAGTAGAATAGAGTGATTGCTCCAGATTAGTACTTAACTTTCAAATCTTTATTAATATAGTAACACACCATTAGGTACAGATCGATTGTTTGATTCAGTTGCTAACAGTATAGATTGTTTGTTTGCTTAAGTATTGAACTGTTATAGATTGCTTAGTTGCTTTAGGAGTGAATTTTTGTTTGTGTAGATTGCTTAAGGATTGAATGGTTATTAGTACAGGTTTGTTTGTTTGTTTGTCTGCTTCCTGAGTGATGAATAAACTGTTATTACAAATAAAAGGTCCGGTACCAGCATTTGAGGGTTTGATTGAGTAGGTTTTGTGTGAGTAGAATTCCATTTTTATCGCTTGAGATTCATAGCTCATAGTTTGTTGAGTTTAGATTTGAATGCTAGAGTTTGTAAAGGTTTTTGAAATCTCTAGATTAAATTTGATTGTTGGGTTTGCATTTGACAGCTAAATGTTTGTAAGTTTTAATGCATTTATTACTTGACAAATCATTATAAGGAAATGTTAAAACTCTAATTTAACCCTGAATGAGGAAAGCATAAGAAAACTTGTTTTTACGAACCCCGGGTTGACAATTAATATTAAGGGATTTAATCTAACAATTTAATCTCTCAACATTTTTCCGTCGTTGCCAGGAAGATTGTCATTTCTTATTCAGGTAATTATTATCATCTGAGTTTCAGGATATTGTAGGACTATCATAGGGTGAAGAGAGTACGGTAAGACGTGAGTGAAGAGCCACACATTCACTTTTGTTGGGGTTGCTCCAAAGTCTAACCTATTGATCTGAAAATCACTCGTGAATGATCTCAGTTAATTAATGAAGTTATTACAGACCCATGTGTTGGTGTGCGCCTATGTTATTTTAAGCAATCGAATGATAAGATTGTGAAATACACAGGCACCTGAAATAGTAAGAGAACACAGTAAGCAAACATATAAAACACAAAAAATTTAATGAGGAGTTCACCCAATCCTCCTGGGCTATGTCTCCTGGTCCAGCCTTCAGTGGTGGCCTTTCTATTGTGTCTTAAAGCAGAGATTTTACAATAAGGAGCTCAATTTGAGTCTCACTTAACATAAAATGATCAGTAGGATTGTACTTGGATCCCCCAAGTCTCTAGAGTACACAGACTACCCTTACTGAATCTCAACCTCAACTGGTCTCAGTGCTATGAGTCCAATTTGGTACTCAATACCTGACAAGAATACACAAAGGAGTTTCTTGAACCTCTCAAGCCTTCTCTGGAGTTCACAGACTCTTGCAGTCTCTTTGTTCTATCTGCTTGATGTTGCCTTTGCTCTACAAGTTAGCTTGGCTTCTCTGTTCTCTACAATTCACTTATTTCTCTACTTTTGTCCCCTCTGCTCTTTGTCTGTGGTGGCTTAAAGCTCATCTACTCCCTGACTGTTCGTTTCTGCTTCCCGGCTCTTTGGATTGCTTACCTCTGTCCACTGGAATTCCCTTGCTCTGCGTCATCATCACTGTATAATGCTTCACAGAGAGGTAGCCACCTGTTTCTTTACGAACTAAGTGTCAGTTCCCTTTGAATCGTCATTATTTCTGTTGCTCCAAGATTTCCCGTGAAACTGATTCCTCTGCCAACTCATCGGTCATGTTGGACCTCAAATCTCATGTGCCTCAGTCTATTTCTTTGTCAAATCCAGTCTTCCATTGGGTTGATTCTGTGCCATTGATTTGGATCCTCCAGATCCTACAGTCCCCATCTATATCACGTGAGTAAGTTGCTCGACCGTTTCTCATGCGATGTAAGCGGTTTTCTCTCTCATCCACTGGATGCGTGTCACTTGTTGTGTGGCATCATGTTGAACTTGGCCAAACTCACTTACCGCTCGAAGTGCACATGATATCCTGTCGGTTTTGGGTGTGGGACCTACCTTCTGATGGTTTCCACAACGTTTCTTATTTTCCTCGTGACCGAGCACTCAGGGCTTTCCTTCACTGAGAGTTTTGCCCTGCGATACGCGATTAGTGCTAATCATGTATCAGAAACTGCCTCTGTTTTTGGATCAGGGCTTTCGATTGCCAATTTTCATTCATGCGCGGTCTCCATGGGCCAACGGTCAGTGCGCTTTGACTAAGGGTCCTCGTTGTTCCATGTTGGCCACAAATTTCCATTGTCCAGAGGTCGTTTCTGATAAGCTCGTTATTCATAAGATTTTGAAGCCTAACATAATTTGAAATAGTCATGGAAATGTTTAAGGATCTAATTTGGATCATCGATCACTGCTTGTCCTTGAATATTATTTTATTTCCTTTATCTTTATGCATAGAAGTGCAAGTATACTTAGGGATAGTAAGGGTAGATTTATTTCCAGTTCTAGATTTACTTCAGCTTTTGGATCAGTTAATATACCTATTCTCACCATTTCTAATCGATATGTAGGATTGAGACAAGAAGGAGGAAGTGTTGATACTAATGTGGTTTCGAACCAGGAATTCCTAGATCAAGGATAAAGGATCATTCAACAGATTATCTACGAGAACCCTATAGAGGAACTAGTAGAACAAAAAAACCTCGTGGACGAGCAATCAACCAACATCAACCATGTTCCAATACCCTCGGGCCACCCCATAACCAGCAAACCTCAGTGGGTATTGGTCATAGAGATGGATCACCTAGATGGAGAGGATGAAAACAACGAAGAATGTCAAGAAGAGGGAGAAGGCCCTCAACACAATGGGAATCTCTTTGGAGGAGGCAACCAAGGCAAAGAAGAAGTCACCTTCGGATTCCCTATCTTATATGTGATATATGACATCAAAATGAAGAGCATTCCAATGACATCTCTCCCATTGTTCTATAGTAAATCATCTGAAGATCCCGATGCCTTTCTTTTTGAATTTGATATTCTATGTCGCAGTTATAATTATTATGACGTTGCTCATAAATCAAATTGTTTCCTACCACATTAAAAGATGCAGCCCTTAGGTGTTTCATGAGTCTAGGGCAACACACTATATACACATGGGATGACATGAGATCAATTTTTCTTAAAAAATATCAAGACTTTTGTAAGAGTAGGGACATCAATAATATCCTTAGGATGTAGCAAAATGAAGATGAAAATCTAGAAGAGTATCTTCAACGGTTCTTATACAATTTCCACAAATCCCATGGGTCCAACCTAAATAAAAATATTATCAGAACTGCTTTCCTAAAAGGGTTGAGAGATGATTGTATTGAAACATTAGACCTACTCAGTGGCTGAGACATTTATAAAAAGCAATTTGTTGAAGTCATTGAGCTATGTCGTACTTACTCTAGAAGCCAAGCCAAGTAGGTAAAAAGCTTCGGGAACTTAGAGAGAAATCTAGAGACTTTGTGAAAAAGAAAACTGTGGTTAATGTTGTTACAAGAGTTGAGCTGGGTGTGGAGTATCAAAGAAGGTATATTTTTATGCTTATTTTAGTATCTTTTCATTAGGACTTATAAGCCTTTTTGCATTAGAAACTTAGACAATAATAAAGAATTATAACGAAACATGTGAGATTAATAGAGAACACTGATAATTTTCATTCCTATGTGCAGGAGGGAGGAAAAACATAAAGTGGTCATCCTAAATGAAAAGACAAAGATGAATTAACTAATGTCCCTTCAACAGGAGACCGCGTGCAAACCAGATCAAAACGGACCAACCCAGGAAAGGAAGTGGAGATACCATCTCGGAGCAGAAAAGGAAAGAAGTGACTCAGGATTAATGATTCTACGAATCCCTCATGATCATAGATCCCGAGGGATCGTTGTTTTATCTATTTCTGCATCTAGATATCTCCATGATCATCCTTATATAAGGGATAGCATTGTTGGCTAGGGGGGATGGCTTTTATGTAATTTCTTTTAAGAAAGATCAAGACTATGATCGTTACGTTCTGTTAACGACTTAAGTTACTGTAATTTTACTTCATGCATTAATACAGACTTGGTTACTCTTTTATCTTTGAGCCTGGATCAATCTTAAGCGGTGTACCCCTGGAGGCTAAGGGCCCGACCCTCGAGGACACTTGCGCTTGTACCATTACGCGTGGTTTCTATGTGGTTTGTTTATCGACGTGATCTGGTAATCTGTTATGTTTTATAACATTTATGTTACATGCTCTGTTGTGTTTAACTTATTTAATGTTCTTACAAACAAAAGTCTTGTATTGACGCTGCATCATGTTACCAATCCTTTAAGTGTTGGTTAATCTCTATAGGATACTATCATTCCATTACAGAGTTTTATGCGATTGTGCCTTAGCATTAGAACATTTATCTTGAAGAGTCTGATTTCACATGATTATTGAATCCTTGAATGTTACTGTTTTCATCTTGAGATACAATCGTATGTTTTTATTTAGAGCGATACCAGAGTCAGATTAAGCACGTTGTGTTTATATGGTTGTTAGTATTATTCCATCTTGGATTCACAGGTAGTGTTGTTCCATAGTATGTGTACATCTTTAAGAGCAAAGGATTGATGTTTGGATTGGTGTGATTAAATAGAGTTACAACTTGATGAACTTGGTTACTGTTTATTTCTGAATTTCTGTTCCATTTCAATTGCTGTTCCATTTCTAAATTGCTATTCAATTTCTGAATTGTTGTTCCATTTCTAAATTGCTATTCCATTTCAAGATTATTGATTTGCTGTTTTCTTTACTTTCCATTTCATTTCTTATTTATTAAGGATGATCTTAGGCTGTAGTGAGCATCGACATCTGCTACCTGGCTCCCAGACCTATGATCTGTTCCCATTAGTTACGAAAGGGATGGATTACTGCTACCGAACCCTTGACTGATGTGCTGTCTTATTTCATTGCTATTTTCTTTACTTTCCGTTTCATTTCTATTTATTAAGGATGACCTCAGGCTGTAGTGAGCGTTAGCATCTGCTACCTGGCTCCCAGACCTCGGATCTGTTCTCATCAGTTACGAAAGGAATGGGTTATTGCTACCGAACCCTTGACTGATGCATTTCTTTATGTGATTTAGCCTTTTGAACTAGTTAAGTTGTAGACATGCATCAATTTACTCTTGTAGTTTTAAACAGCTGTACTACGAGCATTACTCTGATAAATGCTAAGCCTTAGACTGAGACACTCTTTGAAATAGCAAGACATTCCCGAATTGACATATTAATGTGAGGTAACTAGAGGTGAAAGAGACATTTTTTATAGCTCTACATTTTGGCGCCGTTGCCGGGGAAAGAGTGTAGCCATTTTTTCTTTTTTCAGGGTAGTGTACGAAACTGCTAGGGAAGAATTGGGTTTTGAAAACGGAAGGTAAGAACCTACGTACGGAGCATGTAAAAGCCCTGCTCCTTTGCCCGCTTTCCTGTAGATTTACTACTATCTAGTAGTTAAATTGAGTGCATGACTAAGCAAAAAAAGCCGAAGAAAAATTCCAAACCTTTGCCAAAGCCAGAAAAAGCTAAGGGGTCGGTGACCCTTGGTTGATCAACCTTCATAAACGAAATCTATAAGAAAGTTGAATCTCAGCCTTCAGTAGAACCCAGGAAAGTTATTTCCAAACAGCCTAATAACTCCCTTCAGGCCACAGATTCACCATCTGTAGCCTTTGCTGAGGTGCATAGTCAAACTGACGAACAGGACTTTCAAGAAATTGAAAATTCTATTCCAGAACTATTGCAGGGAGGGAAATTCAGTAATCTTTGTGAAGGTGAAGGGGAAACAGGGGAGACTGAGGAGCTGAGATCTCCTCTCAGAATAACTCAGCCATTGAATAACCTAGAAAAAGGGAGTGCGGAAAAAATTATTATTGAAGGGACCCAATCCCCTCAGACAAAAATCCTAGATAGAGGAAGTGCTATTAAAACTGTTCTTGTCAAAGACATTCCCTCTCAACCTAGGAATACCCTCTTAGATATTTCGGAAGGTTATTGGCACATATTTGACTTAATGGCTCAAAATCCTCCAAATACCTAAACCTCTACATTACAATACCCCATAGTGGATTCTGCAGCAAATGCCCCCATGAAAGCAATCCCCCTTCAACATATCCCTACATTTCACGGGCTTACATCGGAGGAACTAGATGCATTTTTATTTGAATCTGATGTACTGTGCAGGGGATATGGTTACACCACTAACCCTCAGAAACTAAAATTGCTCCCCTCTACTCTGAAAGGGGTTGCTTTAAGATGGTTTATGGGATTAGGTGGTGGGGTGATAAATAACTGGGAACAAATGAAAGAATCCTTTTTAAAAAAATATCAAGACTATTGTACGTCTAGAGAATTAAAAGATGAAATATTCCAGATGATAGCTAGACAAAATGAAACATTAGAAGAGTATGTGGAACGTTTCCAGTATAATCTACAAAGATCTCCCTATGCATCACTGCCTTTTCTTGATAATGTGTTGAAAACAACATTAATAAGGGGCATGAAAGAACAATGGATTGAAACATTAAACATTATGGGGAAAGGGGATATTTATCAGGAAAGTTTTGTTGACATAATTGATTTATGCATCAAGAGTTCGAGAGGCAGTACACAAATCAAACCAGTAGAACATGATCGGTTTGCAAGAGAAAACAAAATCCCATCAGAAGGAGTAACGCGTGTGGAAATTGGAAATTTATTTGAAAATTTTAAAACTGATATACTAGGAACACTGACTATACAATTGGACATTTTATAGGCCAAGAAAAAGAAAATGGAGGCAGAACATAATTTGGCAATCTTCTGCCCCAGATGCAGGAAGAAGCATAGCCATAAGGAGTGTCCACCAGATACAGTCCAGACATGCGCCATCTGTACAAGGGATCACTCTACAGAAAATTGTCCCTCATTACCTAGACTGAAAGCGGTATATAAGGAGGCAGAAGAAGAACCAGAGGTAGTATATTTACTCAACCAGCGCCGTCAGTGGCAGCCGCGACAAACTGGTATGTTTTCAGACCCAACTTGTCCTTTTCAGTATCCGCAGTACAATACTCAACAGTATAATACATGGCAAAGTTAGTTTCAGCCCCCATTTCCAAACTGGTCACCACAGTCATATCCATCTGCGAACCCGTGGCTAAACCAGACAAGCCAATATGGTTGGTCGAATCCTCCTTATCCCCCACCATACTGGCAAAGCAACCCATACCCACCACAATGGACTCCTGCCACTTCACAAAGCTCAGTTTGGCAGACTAACTGGCAAAGACCAACACAACAGCCAGTAGGAAATATTCCTCTCCCTCAGCCTACACTGCCAGCTTTACAGCAAAATCCCCAATCTAATCTGAGACCTCAACTCCCAGCCCAGCCCAATCCCAATCCAAATAATAGACCGGTCCAAGCTCTCCAAATTTTAGAAACACCAGAAGAAGGACCCGATCTGAGGGAGTGCAATGATCTTCAGCTAAGATCTGGGCATATTATTCAAACTGAGGGAAATAAAACAGTTCAGATTGAAGATCAGTTACCTAGAGAACATCTATCACAAGAGGAGGATGTGAATAGACAGCAAACTCATAATCAAGCAACCACATCCTCTCCTCCGTTCCCAGAACGATTAGTCATACCTCGACCTATACAACAACCTAATTTTGACATTCTGGGAGAATTACAAAATTTATAAATAAAAATTCCATTCCTCCAGGCCATTCAAGACATCCCAATATACGCAAAAACCATTAAAGAATTGTGCATAAAAAGACCAAGGAGGAATATAATAAATAATCCAAGAGTTCAAGTAGTCAACACTTTATCTGACCTATTATCAAGAAAGGAAACACCCATTAAGTATGAAGATCCAGGAAACCCAATAGTAACCGTTCAAATTTATGGTCAAACCATGCTCAGTGCCTTAGTTGATCTTGGAGCTGCAATCAATATATTGACAACCGCTACTTGCCAAAAGCTAGGTATTACATCTGCAGAACCCACCTCCACTTTGTTAGAATTGGCGGATCAATCTGTGGTTAGGCCGTAAGGCATACTACATGACGTCATGGTCTCGGTTGACTCCTGGGAATACCCCACCGATTTTCTGATAATAAATCCTAAAACCCGACTTGATGGACATCCATTGATCTTAGGAAGACTTTGGCTCACTACCACTGATGCCTATATCGGCTATCGGCAAGGGAACATGATCATAACCAAGGGGGCAGATATCAATAATTTAGTACTATATCCCCCAGCGCAGCCAAGCATCACAATAGTTAAAACTAATAGGCACCCTATATCATATCTTACTGATAACATTAGATCTCCATTAACTATACAAGAAGCATTGGAGTTCAAATACCAAACAGAAGATGATGCCATCAGTAATTTCATTAGTCAAATTGAACTCACATCTCGTACCCAGTGTCATATGATAAAAGCAGCATTTGATAACGAAGTAGAAGAGGAACCTCTGAAAGATACGCATGATCACACAATCCCTGTCACTTCAGTTGCACATAGTAAAATTGTGGAAATTGAACTTGGAAAAACCTTAAACATTAACGTCGACCTCGCACCCGAACAAGAAACAAAGCTCATCCATATCTTAAGGAAATATAAAGAAGCATTTGCATGGGATTACCCTGATATGAAAGGAATTGACCCTCAATTATGTACACACCACATCTACATAGAAAATGATGCAAGACTTGTTAGTCAGCCTCAGAGAAGACTAAATCCTCATCTAAAAGAAGTAGTAAAAGCCAAGCTTCAAAAACCTTTAGATGTTAACCTCATCTACCATATCTCTGATAGTAAATGGGTCTCCCTACTTGTGGTGGTACCAAAAAAGAATGGGAAGTGGAGAATCCGCGTGGAATACAGGGAGCTAAATAAAGCAATGCAAACAGATCACTTTCCTCTCCCATTCATCGACCAAGTATTGGACACTTTGGCAGGGAAGAAATTCTTTTCTTTCCTCGATGGCTTCAGTGGCTATAAACAAATACAGATTACCCTTGAAGATCAGGACAAAACTACTTTTACTTGTCCTTGGGGAACATTCGCCTACCGAGTTTTACCTTTTGGCTTATGCAATGCCCCTACCACATTCCAAAGGGTTATCCTTGCATTTTTGCAGATCTAATAAATGAAGGACTGGAAGTATATATGAATGACTTTACTCCATACGGAGATGAGTTTGATCCAGCATTGGACACACTAGAAAAAGTCCTACAATGTTGCATAGCTACCAGGCTTTGTTTAGGTCATGAAAAATGTTATATGATGATGACAGAAGGACTTATTTTATGACACTATATTTCAGCAGCTGGCATTCAGGTAGACCCAGCCAAAATCCAAATACTTTTGCTTATTCCTACTCCTACTACTCAAACAGAGGTACGTAGCTTTCTTGGATTC
>APFE030599861.1:43331-96336 GCA_000404065.3 Pinus taeda | reverse complement strand
AAATAAAAAATCATTTAGCAAAGAATCTTATTACTTTAATTTAATGAAGGATATCTATCGTACTCGCAGAAAAGATAACATCTTACTCATTAGATCTATTTCAAAATATTATGAGAACACTTACTTTAAAAAGTTAACTATAATATCATATAACTCCATACCTGGTCAAAGTTAGATACTCATCGTGTATCACCAGAAAATTTTAATTGTGTGTGGTCGCGTCCAAGTTAAAAACATAAGGAGTAGCCTACCTAGGTGGTAGAATGGCCTGTTTTCCGTCACCGGCCGGAAAATCGTCCGGTTCCGGCCACCGGGAATGTCTCCGCCCTCCGCCACCCTCCCCTAGCTCTGCCACCCTCCTCTGGCAATCCTGACATTCCCTGCCATTCCCTGACAAAAAATCGGATTCGGATCGCAGCTGAAGGGCCTGACATCCCCTGATAGATCGGGGACGAGCTATTGCAGCCACGAAGTATTATTCCAAGGAGCTCCTTATTCCGATTCCAATTCGAATTGTCACTCGTGCGCTGCAATGCATAATCGCTGAAAGACCCGCGTTGTTCCAATGAATTTTTGCAATTGTATGAAAGACCCTGACCAAGATTGCAATGCATAATCGCTGACCCGTAGAATCAGCGATATACCTTAACTGACTTTAGAATTGAACAACCAGACCTTAACATTTCAATTCTTCTGGTCATAACTTCTACAACAGTTAAAGTCTAGTTTCTGGAACAGCTAATTCTGGTTTCTGAAACGAGTTTAACGAACAACAGGCGTGACTTCAGTTAGGAATACCATCTTCTCTGGTTTCTTTTCATTTATATAACATACATTGTTATTGTTATTATCGTGCCTGAATGATATAGTGTGTTCAGGACAATACTTTGTAGACTGCAACGAAGTATCTGCTTCTAACGTTGCAAATAATCCAAATAAAGCTATGGAATTGTGGAGAGACAGCGAAGCTATGATAGCGTCATATGTATAAACTTTGTTAAAATAAATAAATGGAATAGGCAACCTATACATAAAACCTGCAATTGAGCACACCATGGCCACGACTTTGCATTTTTAACTTTTCTCGTATAATTTTTGAAGATCTTGGTGGGAAGAGGATCGATTCTAAAGCCCCGCCCATTAATCTAAATCAACTTACTGTGATACAATCAAATTTTAAAATCTCCATTGTTTGTTTTCAGCTTTTTTTAGGCCAATGAAACCACAGCCCCCTGGTGCCTTGAGAAAATGAAAGAGTTTGTGTGTTCATTCCTTACCATCTGTGAGTGATTTAATAGTTTTCATCGTTATCATCATCTTTGAATTTTATAAAATCTTCTGTTTCTGTCTTCATTGCATTCTTTCTTGATATTTGCAATGCAAAAGCTTGTAAGGGAGCCATCAACAACAGGGGTTGTCATCAAATGTCATGGGTAGAAGAGGATTCAGGGTACTCCCAACTTGAGAGAATATTTACAGGATGTACCTTTGGAAATCCTCTTATGCATAACCAGTATTTTTGCCCCATTGAAGGGTTTTTTGTGACTAAGAACGATATGGTAATGGAGGACATTGTTGTGGATATCCAGACAATGTCAAGGGAAACACAAGTACTATATCACAGAGCAAGGCCTCGGTCTGAGGTACATTTTATCCCTGATGAATTCCATGCTACCATTGTTACATGTGGGAGGTTATCACCTGGCGTTAACACAGTCATCAGAGAGCTTTTAATTGGTCTATGGTTTCAGTATGGGGTAAGGGATATAAGAGGGATCAGGTCAGGCTATCATGGGTTTTATTCATCAGAGCCTGTGGTTTTGTATCCCAAGTTGGTGGATGATTGGCACAAGATAGGAGGGACAATGCTGGAGACCTCGAGGGGGGATTCGATTTGCAAAAGATAGTGGATGGCATTGAAGCCCATGGTTTTAACCAGGTTTATCTCATTGGTGGGGA
The DNA here is from genome assembly GCA_000404065.3 of Pinus taeda. NCBI lineage: Eukaryota > Viridiplantae > Streptophyta > Pinopsida > Pinales > Pinaceae > Pinus > Pinus taeda. The sequence goes on along the minus strand of APFE030599861.1, from coordinate 94,377 downwards.
TGGGACCATGAAGGGTGCAGTGAAGATATTTGAAGAAATTAAGAGGAGGAGACTAAAGGTTTCCATTGTCGGGATCCCAAATTCTGTGGATAATAATTACATATTTAGCAATACATATATCATGACCTCTTCCAGCACATCCTTCCACCATATATCCATTGTCACTTAGCCCAATAAACAATCCTTTTAATAAGTTACTTAAAGCTTTGTTCAAGGAATCCTTGATTTGTTATTTATGGATCACCCGATTTTTTTTTCCCAAATCTTCAAGTAACATAACTATCTTGATTCACTTTTACATCCCCTTTCCCTGCTTCGAGGATATGCTAGTTTATTGAAAGCTCAAACTTGGCTAGAAGGGTTGCCTCAGGGTTGGTCTTCAAAGATGTCAAGGAAGCATGAAGGTTGGTTTTAATTTTTTTAAATGTAACTTCTTCTGTAATTGTATGATATTAAGTGAACAAAATTCCAACCTCCCCCACTCAAAATGGTGTTGGCAGGAATTTCATTTTCTTCACCATAATGCAGCTTATGGCATTACCTACTGCTGTAGCAGGTAGAACTGTATGCCCATGCTATGAATGCTATCATGATGTACTCAGCTCATGAATGTTGTTATGGAACCAAGGAAATAGGAAATAGCAGAATGCAAGAGTGGTGAATTGGAGTTAGCTGCTAAAGCCTGAAGCAGGGTGGGGAGAACAAACAGTTGGGCCTAGATTTTCTGCACAAGGTCCTTTTCTTTCTCTTCATCCACAATACTCCTGTGCTGAAACAATATTGGAATATCGGATCTTCCCTTGATGTAGAAAGTTATCTAGATGACAGTGTTAATCTTGTGGGCACATGTAATGTCTTCAAGGGGAGCTTTGTAGATGTGAGATGCTACCAAGGAATGCATTGACCAGAAGAATTTGATCAGGTCCGGAAACAGTTTTTTTGAATGCATTGAACTTTGAAGCCATAATGGAGAAAGATGAAGAGCATAAAGTGTTCCCTGCCACAGCAGCAGGTAATGCCATAATCTTCCTTATGATGAAATTGAAATTCCTGTCAACACCATTTTGAATGGGGGAGGTTGGCATTTTGTTCACTTAATATAATTAGTGAATAGAAGAGTGTAGCATTAGCTTACTTCATTAGATTTCCTTGACATCTTTCAAAACCAACCCTGAGGCAACCCTTCTAACCAAGGGTGAGCTTTCAATAAACTAGCATATCCTCAAAGTAGGGAAAGAGGATGTAAAAGTGAATCAAGATAGTTATGTTGCTTGAAAATTTGGGAATTGTTTTTTTTCAGATAATCCATAAATAACAAATCAAGGATTCATTGAATGAAGCTATAAACAACACATTAAAAGGAAGAGGTCATAATATATGTATTGCTAAATGTGTAAAAGGTTGTAGGTGTCAGAATTAGCCATCCCTGCACATTCTAGAACTTGAGTTGCACAAACATTACTACATCATTAAAGTGGTGGGTTGCCAAATGTGTAAGTGGTTGGAGATATACTTCAGCGTTACCTACTCATTTTATTACTTCAACTGTCAACATGTGAATAGGGGGAATAATTCTATTACTTCAAAGTTCAATGCATTCACAAACCTTATTTCTGGACCTGATCAAATTCTTTTGGTCAATGTATTCCTTGGTAGCATCTCACATCTACAAACCTCCCCTTGAAGACGTTACATGTGCCCAAGAGATTAACACTATCATATAGATAACTTTCTACATAAAGGGAAGATCTGGTATTCCCGGGTTGTTTCGGAAAATGAGTATTGTGGATGAATAGAGAGAACACAAGGACCTTCTGCAGCTAATCTAGGCCCAACTGCTTGTTCTCCCCGGCCTGCTTCAGGCTTTCTCAGCTAAAATGTCCAATTCACCACTCTTGCATTCTCCTATTTCCTTGGTTCCATAATAGCATTCAGGGGCTGAGTACATCATGATAGCATTCGTAGAATAGGCATAAAGTGTTGCCTGCCACAGCAGCAAGTAATGCCATAAGCTTCCTTATGGTGAAATTGAAATTCCTGACAACACCATTTTGAATAGGGGAGGTTGGCATTTGTTTCACTTAATATAATTAGCAAAGGGTTGACATTTTAAAACCAACCTTGAGGCTTCCTTGACATCTTTCAAAACCAACCCTGAGGCAGCCCTTCAAACCAAGGCTGACCTTTCAATAAACTAGCATATCTTCAAAATAAAAAAGGGGATGTCAAACTGAGCCAAGATAGTTATGTTGCTTGAAAATTTGGGAGTTTTTTTGGATAATCCATAAATAACAAATCAAGGATTCATTGAACAAAGCTATAATTAACTTATTAAAAGATTTGTTTAATGGGCTAAGTGACAATGGTTGTACAGTGGAAGGATTTGGTGGAAGAGGTAACAATATATGTATTGCTAAATGTGCAAACGGTTGTAGGTGTCAGACTTAGCCATCCCTGCACATTCTAGTACTTAGAGTTGCACAAACATTACAATATCATTAAAGTGGTGTGTTGCCAAATGTGTAAGTGGTTGGAGATATATGACTTCAGCGATCCCTGCTCATTCTATTACTTCAACTATCAACATGTGCATAAGGGGCATAATTGTCTTCAACCATGCACACCTCACTTTCACCATCTTCTTTCCTACCATCATAAGCATAAAAGTAAAGCTGGTGTTGCTGGGGATTGACAAAAAAGAAATTTAAAAAGCTCAGGTATAGGAGAGAATGAAGAAAGTATTCTAGAGGCTTGCTATGCACAAAATATAGGCATTTTCTGGCAATAATTAAACCAACACCCTTACTCTTCTTAGATGTATAAAAAGAAATGTCCATTTGTATAACGATAATCGGTGAAAGGTATTCAAAGTTGGTTGTAGATAAAATCAAGGATGGTTAGCGAAATAAAGGCATTGGAGGGAAATTTCAACCTATGAGAGATTGCCCACACACCTTGATTCCATTTTGCAGTATTTCCATAGCCTTTCTACGCTTAAATTTATGCATGTTGAAAGATCTGAAAATTGTATTTTTTAATTTATTGTATTTTCGAAGTTGAAAAACATGATGGGAGAAATGATAGAATATTATATCAACAAATTACTTTTTATTTTTAGGTTAATAGGGATGCCAATTTTGGAACAGGTTTTCTAATTTTAAATTAATTATCAATAATGATTAAATTGATAGTATGGATTTAACCTCCACAAAGTATTTTAGAATATTTTTAGTAGTATACACAAGATTTATCTCCAATATGGTTATGTTTTTTTTAGCCTATGTACTTAAATTGATTAATTAAAAAAATTTCATATATTAACAAGTCTCATATGAAATGAATTGTGTTTTTTTGGCATGTGGGAATAATAAGCGTGATATTTTAAAAATTAAGAACATTCATGATAAAGTAGGCTAGATATGCATGGTTAAGAATCTTGTTCCATGTTGTTTTGTTTTTTGTTTGTGATCAAAGAAATCGCAATTGTTCCAAGAATTCATATTTGAAGTGGTCATAAAATCAGAAAGGTTAAATGTGGGGCCAGACCATCTATCCAAGTTAGAGTTAGGAGAGAATGAAGGACCATTAGATGATCAAGTGTTAGACATCAATTTGTTCCGAATAGAAGCCATACCAGACTACCTAGAGGAGATTGTTTTGTTACTAGCAACAGGACACTGCCTGGAGGGATAAACGTCAACGCAGAAAAAACACCTAATAGTGAGTGGCAGATTATCAACTAATTGCGGGATATCTATACAAGTTGGGACTTGATCAAGTTCTGCGATGTTGTCTCCTTCAAAATGAGAGGCAAGACATGTTATTGGTATGCCATGCTGGGGTTGCGGGAGGCCATGTCGGGGGGAAATCTACCACAAGGAAAATACTACAAGCAGGGTTGTGGTGGCCTACCCTCCATAGGGATGCTATGGAGTACGCAAAGAGTTGTGATGTTTGCGAGAGAGTTGGGAAGCCATCACATCATGATGAACTGCCTTTAAATCTAGTTCACACAGTACAAATTTTTGAGAAATGGGCAGTAGACTTTATTGGCCCTATTACGCTGCCAACGTGTCATTCCCATGCCAGATACATCATAATAACTACAAAGTACCTTACTCGGTGGGCAAAGGTAGCTTCAGTCAAGGATTGTACAACCGATACTGCAGCAAGATTTATCTTTGAGTGCATAGTATCCAGATTTGGATGTCCAAAGAGCCTAACCAATGATCAAGGGGCCCATTTCATTAATGAAACTGTCGCTTCTCTCCTAAAGAACTTTTTAGTCCAACATCACAAGAGCAACCTGTACCATCCGCAAGCCAATGGATCGGTTGAAGCCTTCAATAAAATACTCGAGAAGGGTCTAACAAAAATTGTATCAACAAATCAAGACCACTGGGATGAGCGGGTGCCAGCAACATTGTGGGCTTATAGAACGATAGTAAAACGAACACACAAGCAAACACCGTTCCAACTGGTAATATGGTAGAGAAGTAGTGGTACCAGCGGAAGTCATTGTCCTAAGCATCTTCATCTCTCAGGCCACCAAAATGGCAGATGATGCAGCTTTAAAAGAGACGACTAAACAACTAATGGAGTTGGATGAATCGAGGGTTTTAGCTTAATTCCACCAATCAGTTGAACAAAGGAGACAAAAGGCTTGGCATGACAGACACATCAAGAGGAAAGCTTTAAGGTAGGGGATCATGTTCTACTATATGTCAGTAAATTTCAAAAAATTTCAGGAAAAATACAAATGCATTAGTTGGGGCCATTCATGGTTGCGGAGATGAAAGACTCTGAGGCGATGAACCTAGTGCAACTAAACGAGATAATGTTACCAAGATGGGTCAACGACGCACGCCTGAAGCCTTTCCACAAGTCCAAAGTCGCACCATCAAATTGAAGGGGTCTTGGAGATGAGCGTGCAAGTAGGTTTTTAGTCAATAATACATAGTCAGTCACATAATCAGTTGCATAGTCAGCCGCATATTCAGTTACAGTCCAATTTCTTTTGATTTTTCAAAAAAAAAAATTAGTACGTGTCAGTTGGGTTGCGGAAATAATGTTAGGTCATCGTAACCCACTTGTGGTCGGGGGGTAGTCACATGTTCTACGAGTCTTTTCCGCCGTACTACTGGTCTTTTCCAAAATAAGTAAGAAATAATACACTTGTTAGACAGATTTTCGTAAAATACTTTCCCATTGGAGAAGAAATTAGCCAATAATTACCCACCATTATGGAAACTTTATTAACCATGTGGCCTAGTGCATCCTTTCCCGTGCTACGTCATACCAGTCAGATCCAGGTCAACTGACAGTGGCATAACACGATTAAGCTGCATAGGAAAAGTTGTCGTAGTAATTAGCTACCAAGTTCAGTCAGAAACGTCGTGTCAAATTTGATCTACTTAATCTGCATGGCTACGCAAGGAGTCACAGAGTCTCAAATGCAGGTAATAGGAGAACTTCAAATTCAGTCTGAAAAGCAGCCATAGAGATGTAGAAACGATAAGCCTCCGATAAAGATCTTCTATCAGAGGCACAAAAAGATGACAATGACAATTATCTTAGTCCCGGAGGATCAATTGGAAGAACGAATTACAATGTTAGAAACTCTGTATGGAAAATATGACAAGGCAACATTAGTGGACAATGATCTCTCAGATTGTTTCCAATTTCTAGCTTTGAAGCGAGAAGTATACACGGAGGAGGTTCCAAAGGGAGATGGCACCATGAGAAAAAAGGTTAAAGATGATTTCAGAGGCCTCCAACAATTAATGCTGATTAATCTCAGAAGTCTACCAGTCTTTGGCACGCAATTGGCTATGATGCAATGCACTAAGCTCCTTTGCCAACAGGATGCATGGCTAATCACTATGGCTCGACAGAGTGTACCCAATTCATGTCAATGATATACAACAACTGACAGGACTCTCAGCAGGAGGAAATGCAATATCTACAACATTCCAAGGAGGAACAAAGCGAGCAAAGAAGGAAGGCGACAAAGATTATTATGAAAAATACAAGACCAAGCACGGAGGCAAAGGCGCGAAGATTGATCTCATCAGCAAGGAAGAAATAAAATTTTCCTGCTACATAATAGCAGGTAAGGCAATGACGCATTTTGCTAAGAATGAGTGTACCCTGGATGCAATATCGGTTGAGGAACAAGCAAAGAGGAGGTTCTTAACTGGTCAACCTTCGTACTGAATGAACTCTTTGAAGCCTGTGAAGACATATATAAGAGAAGCACCAATTTCATATTTGGTTATATACTCATGACGCTAGAAATGTGGAAATGGAAACCGCCGAAAGGAAGGGACATGATGCAAATTAGAGATGATCAACCTGTAGCACTTAGGTACGAGCCATGGAGAGCCTCAGGGGACCCCAGTAGCAAAGAAATCAATGAGGTTGCTTTCAGCTACTAGTATGGAACGATGCTAATTACAATTAGGAAGGTAGAGCGAATACCCAAACAATTGTTGGATGATTTTTCACAGAATATCTGGTTTGGGGTTACCCATGGGCACACATACGTCAAGCTAAGATGCGTTCATCCAAAAATATTCCAAATGAGGTCGCAAAAGTTTGCCTTATAGAAGAAGCATTCCACACCGAAGTTGGTTCAAGGCTAGGGGTTGTGTGCAAGATCACAAAGGGAAAATATAGGTACCTATTTGAAGGAATGAAACTGTAATCGTCAACACGGGAAGCAACAGGAAGAAACAGGCAAAGGATGTTGATTTTGGGTAGCATCGAATGTGATCTAGCCATGAAAATTAGTGGAGAGACTAAATCACATAAGATATCCAATACCCAGAAATGGTTTGGTTAGAATCTAACCAGTTTGGGAGATATGAAAATAATTAATATTTTTAATGGAGTCCCTAAGTCTAAACTTAGGGAAAATAAAATATTAATGTGAATTAATATAAAAATGAGTTAGAATGGTCCAAAAGTCATGGATCAAGCCAGATCTAATATTAGTCATTGATTAGGGACTTAATCTCGGTCATTGAAATGGCAACAAGAAAAGTATAAGAGAAGGCTTAAGGGTCGCTTGAACAACACATTGAGTTGATCAAGATTTCGATTTTCTGGAGCAGGGTTTGCTAAGGAAGTCGAAAGAGTGATCAGAGTTGCAGTTGAGGGGCAGTGAATACAAAAGCAAAGAGGCAAAGGTAGCACCAGGAGGATCAACACAGAATCTAGGAGAGATGGATGCAAAGCCAGCCAGAGGTTCACGTAGAGCTAGTCAGGGCTCACGCAGAGGCAGTGAAGAGTTGCGCAATTCCTCAGAGAGCTAGCATGGGTGACACAGAGGATCTAGGGGTTGACGCAGTGCCTCTAGAGGTTGACGCAGGGCGAGCTAGGGTGACGCTGGGCCAAAAAGGGTTGACGCAGTGCCTAGAGGCTGACGCTAGGATTTTCGTGGGGCAGATTGGAGCTGGGAGCTGTCGTAGTGTTTATTTAGGGTTTCAGTCGGAACATATGTCTCCGATTGAGAGGTACTACTGCCGAGATTATTCTTTTTTGGGTCAGCCGGTTTTAGAACCCAGGTTGTATTATGAAACTGCTAATAATTAAAAACATCAGGTAGTTGCACTGGTTTTCCCGCATCGAGTTTTTTCGGGGACATTGGTCTAAAAACAACAGTGTCACTTGTGTTCTTGTTTTGTTTCCTTCAGTTGATGATCTGTAATGTGTTTAGCATGTACTTGTATTTATTTTCAGTATTTACATGGTAAATAACTTGTTAATTAATCAGAACAAGTAAGCAGAAATAAATCAGAAAAGTGCATGAAGGATTTCTAACGGTTAGACTTAGAAATTCCAACATGGTATTAGAGGGTGGTTGCAGATCACAGGAGAACTGAGGACATCAGCCGAGAGAGCAGCAACAACAGAAAACAATTGTCCCGAGTGACATAAGTTGTTCCTAGCAGAGAAGCAACAAGGACCAAGCCTAAATAGAAAAGGGGAACTAAAAAGCCAGCTACCAAGAAACCCAAGACAACCCCTATAGTCTCCATTATCAAACTCACTGGCGAGGCTGACCAATCAGTATCTGCATCACTCATAGTTGAAGAAAATCCTCCATCCTCATCTACAGTCTCACTAGGGTCGTGAGATCCATCGCTGCATACAGCCTCCACCTCTGTGACCCTGTCTAAATCCATTCTCCCTGGTATGCGTGCGGCAACACAAGAGATGGAAGTAGACTCCACGCAACAGTATAGTGAGTCTCTCTAAGGCAAAGGCACTCACACATCCTCCATGATATCCCTAATTCTAGGGTCGGTCCCACTACCAGTGAAGACCCGATAGTGTCCACACTGTTGTCTATGGGAACTAAACATTACCAGACTACCTTCCCTATAAATTTCCTGCTCATCCCAAACCCAGTTATCATTCCAAATACTCCTCAGTTCACCCTGCCTTCACAACCAGCAAACTCTTCCCCATCCCACTTGTTAGAAAATTATGTATTACAGAGCAATGGAACACATAAAATATTGCAGAAATATAAACACAGAAAATGCATAAAACAAGAGAAACACAGATATACGTGGTTCACCCAGTTTGGGTTATGTCCATGGAGAAACAACGAGTCCTTCCTTTTATATTATCCAACAAACGAAAGAGATACAATCTACAGCAGATCTGCTATAATTCCCTCTTCGCTCTCAATCTCCTCTCTCTTCCTCACTCAGAATATAGATCTACATAGACGTAATACAATTCCCTCATATATAGCGAGGGGTTGCCTTCTAGGGCAAAAAACCCTAAATTAAACATAACTTCTATCGTCAGATCTCCGCCTAATGAATGGCTCAGATTGACTACGAAATTACAACATTTTACAAGGCAATTTTTCATCTATTCTTAGCTTCGGTGGTGTTGCCCCCGATCCCCCCACCAGGGGGGAGCCTCCCAAAAGGTCGTAGCCACCCCCCTGGACCCCCCTGCAATGAATATTTTCCGGGTGGCATTTCCGCCCCATTTCGAACTGGGGTTCAATGTGGCAATACATTTGAATAAAGAAAATAATCAGGCTCCACACCCAACAATCTCCCACTTGGAGACTGATTATAGCAACTCCACCACTGCTTCATTTGTTGGACAATGCCTCCACTTTGGACCTGATTGTTTCTCATCTTCTTCATCATACTTGAAGACCAATTGAAACTGAGCATATTCTCGGTTTCTCCCTTATTACAACTTTTGTTAACATATCTGCAGGATTCCAGCTGGTGTGTATCTTTTCCAGCTTCAACTGTCCATCTTGCAATGTTGACCGTATGAAATGGTACTTGAGTTGTATATGCTTAGTCTTGGAATGAATGCAGAGTTCTTTGCAAGATGTATGGCGCTCTGGCTGTCACTATATAACCTGGCCAACTCCTGCTTCTTAACCAATTCATCCAGAAACCTTTGTAACCAAATCATTTCTTTACTAGCCTCTATAGCAGCAACATACTCTACTTTTGTTGTTGAGAGTGCAACAACACTTTGCAGTTTTGAGACCCAACTGACAATTGTTCCACCTACAGTAAACACATACCCTGTTGTGCTCCTCCTGTTATCTCTATCACCCGCCATATATGCATCAACATATCCCTGTAGAGCAATGTGTGAACTACCAAAGCATAATGTTTGATTTGTGGTACCTCTCAAATCCCTGAAAATCCACTTCACCACCATCCAATGTTATTTCCCTGTATTTTTCATGTACCTGCGTACAACTCCCACTGCATGTGCAATATCAAGCCTTGTGCATACCATTGCATACATTAAGCTTTCAATTGTTGATGCATATGAAAATTTGGACATATGAGCCATTTCTTCCTGAGCCTTGGGACACTCCTCCTTACTTAATTTGAAATGGCTAGCAAAAGGTATACTAACTAGTTTTTCATTCTGCATATGAATCCTTTTCAACACCTTTCGTATGTACTCACTTTGAGACAATGTTAGTTTGCAATTCTTCCTATCTCTAGTTATTCTCATACCAAGGATTTGTTTTGCAGCACCCAAATCCTTCATTACAAATGAGTTTGCCAATTTTCTTTTGAGCACATTTATTTCCTACATGTTAGAAACTGCAACAAGCATGTCATCTATATATAATAACAATATAATATAGTTGCCATCATTTTGCCTTTTGAGATAAAAACAATGATCAGAGTGACATTTAGTATAACCTTGTTCAGACATAAACCTCTCAAATTTTAGATACCACTGCCTTGGAGCCTTTTTAAGCCATACAAGCTCTTCTTCAACCTGCACACTAGTTTCGCCTTCCCTTTTACCTCGTATCCTTGTGGCTGTTGCATATATATCTCTTCCTCCAAATCCCCATGGAGAAAAGTTGTCTTTACATCTAACTGCTCAAGATGCAAATCTTCAGCTACTACTAGACTTAAAATAGTTATGATTGAAGTCATTTTAAAAACAGGAGAAAATATTACATCAAAGTCTATATCCTTTTTCTGTGCAACCCCTTTCACCACAAGTTTAGCTGTATACCTTTTTCTACCTCCATCTTCTTCCTTCAACTTGTAAACCCATTTATTCTGCAATTTTTTTTTACCTACAGACAACCTGACTAAGTCCCAAGTCTGGTTATGTGTTAAGGAGTCCATCTCTTCTTTCATGGCTAGCTCCCACTTCTTCCTGGTTTCTTCCTGTACTATTTCTTCATAACATTCTGGTTCACCAAAATCAGTGAACAATACATAATATAATCAAGGAGAGTATCGTTCTGAAGGTCTACTTATCCTGGTAGACCTTCTAACACCACTTTCAATTGTTTGAGGTGCTTGTTGTTGTTGTGGTTGTTTTTCTGGCTGTTGATCATTATGATTTTCAGGGACCATCACTTTTTCTGTGATCTTGTCAAGCACTGTGTATTCTCTGTTTTCTTTTTCATGTTTCTTTTCCTGCAGCTGATCCTTATACAAAACCTTTTCATTGAATATGACATCTCTGCTCCTAATGATTTTGTGGTTTTCATAATCATAAAAGCGATAGCCAAAATCATTAACACCATATCCAATAAAGGTACATTTCTTTGATTTTTCCTCAAGATTTGTTCTATTTCCTTTATTAATGTGGACAAAGGCTTCACAACCAAAAGTCTTTAAAAAAGAGTAGTTTACTTTTTTACCTGTCCATGCCTCCTCTAGAATACCACCATCCAAGGAACTTGAAGGCCCTATATTTATTAGATAAACAACAATATCTACAGCATCTGCCCAAAATTGTAAAGGCAATCCTGCATGAAATCTCATGCACCTTGCACGCTCCATGATTCTCCTGTTCATCCTTTCTGACACACCATTTCCTTGTGGTGTTCCTGGAACTGTCTTCTTTCTACGAATTCCATTCTCTGAACAGTATCTATCAAACTCTTTGCTGCAATATTCACCTCCATTGTCTGATCTGAGACACTTAAACCTTTTTCCTGTCTCATTTTCAACCAAATCTTTCCATTTCTTGAAAGTATCAAATACATTAGATTTATTTCGAATACAATAAATCCAGGTTTTTCTGGTTGCATTATCAATAAAAGTAACATAATAACGAAAGAAACCAAGAGATGATACCTGAGCAGGTCCCCATATATATGTATGCACAAGCTCTAATTTTTCGATCTTCTTTTCTTTCCCAACTCTAAGAAATCTGACTCTCTTCTGTTTTCCATAAACACAATTCTCACAAAATTTTAAATCAACATGATTCAAACTTGGCAACAAATTTCTTGAGTGAAGAACCTGCATCCCCTTCTCACTCATGTGCCCGATTCTATGATGCCACAATGCCGTATTTTATCGTTTCCTTTGAAATATTAAACGCTACTAACACCACTAGGCATAACCGTAATGTTCCAAGTGCTTTTCTATTGAGAATATCCCATTCTGTGTCTGTCATACTTGTCGGCTTCTTTGTCTTTTTGCTCAATGGTTGGTACAGACCTCTCTTGTACAAATAATATTCCATTTGCATTTTCTACAACTAGTAGTTTTGGCCGTTAAATTTTTCGACCCTAAACCTACCATCTTTCGTCATTGCTCCCACTCAAACCAGGAATCCTTCTCTCCTGCGAGTTTGTCAGCGAAATAGACCTTCGGCTCTGATACCATTTGTTAGAAAATTATATATTACAGAGCAATGGAACAAATAAAATATTGCAGAAATATAAACACAGAAAATGCATAAAAAAAGAGAGACACAAATATACATGGTTCACCTAGTTTGGGCTACGTCCATGGAGAAACATCCAGTCCTTCATTTTATATTATCCAAAAAACTAAAGAGATACAACCTATATCAGATCTGTTGTAATTCCCTCTTCGATCTCAATTTCCTCTCTCTTCCTCACTCAGAATACAGATCTACATAGACGCAATACAATTCCCTCATATATAGTGAGGGGTTACCTTCTAGGGAAAAGAACCCTAAATTAAACATAACTTCTACAGTTAGATCTCCACCTAATGAACGACCCAGATTGACTACGAAATTACAACATTTTACAAGGAAATTTTTACATCTATTCTTAGTTTCAGGGGCGTTGCCCCCGATCCCCCCGCCAGGGGGGGGCTCCCAAAAGGTCGCAGCTGGCCCCCCTAGACCCCCCTGCAGCGAATATTTTACAGGTGGTGTTACCCCCCCATTTCAAACAGGGGTCCAATGCAACGATACATTTGAATACAGAAAATAATCAAGCTCCACACCCAAAAACACTCAGACAAGTCCATCACCAACGACCTACCCATTAAGAGCAATTTTCGAGATCCGAACACAATGCAGGACGAGACTCTGCATCATTGGTCATCAACACAGTTGTTTGGATTCATCCAACAAGATGCATAGAGAGCAGAGATAATACGTGATGACCTTGTCCATGAACATGAGCAGTAGAAAAGACAATTACAAGAGGTCACGGAAGAAAGGGATCAACTTATACAAGAAAATAATGACCCGCAAGCACAAGTAGATCAAGTTACAAATAAGTTTCGGTCCCTTTGGTCGACAATATTAGATGTTTTCATAGAAGCTCCCAAAGATTTAACATCTTGCACGTTGGTCAACTGTTGTGACCACATCTAGGCAACATGTTCAAGTTTGATAGCCATGAATGAAGATATGAAAAATAAGTTGGAGACTGTCAAATCGGCATTGCCTGATCCGACTAAGATATACGCCCAATCAATAGACAAGAAGATCAACATCGTCATCGCCGCTAAAAAATCACTTGCTGAAGAACTTGCAGATGGGTTTTCCCTAATGGATAAAGTGCATGACTGGTCGAGCAGCCTGGCCAAAAATAATCAACCTGTCTATCCTTTGCGAGAACAACTCCAAATTTTAATTGTCAATAGCGAGACATGCACAGGCTCCGTTCAGTTGTAGAATATTGATGAAGAAATCGCCACTGATTAGGCACACGTCGAATAGATAGAGGAGTTTGCAAAAACTAAAAATAAAATCGGAAACCTTAGACCACCAGTCCACCTACATGTTCTTACTGTTTAGGAGGTCTGCAACAACAGTGAATAACAGTGGAACAAACTACAAAGAAGCAGGTCGATCTAACCAACATCCAGCATGGCAGAAGACTTCATCAAGTAGGCTCACTCCATAGCGATTGCATGGAAAACAACACTCAATGAATACAACAACTTCAGGAAAGAAACAACAACAATTTTTCCTAAATTGGGGCCTTCGTTTCGAAAAGGAGGCCAGCGTATGGAAGAAGTAGATGAAGCAGTAGCCCCTCAAGGGGAAGGACCGGAGCAACAATAAGAAGAAATACACGCAGAACCAACAACAAGACCCACAATGCTTGAGATATATTGACTCGGGGACAAGTCAAAAAACTGTGGTCGAGGCCTATTGGGGCCTTCATTTTTAATTTTTAAAGTTCTGAAGGAATTAAGGAGGAAAACAAGTGGCGGGAGCAATGGTCAAGTGGCAGGAGCAACGGTCAAGTTGCGGAGAGGACAACTAGGAAAGGAAGCAAGACCATGCAGTCGATGGGAAGTTATGGCAAGGTGTCGAGAGCAAACATAAACAGTCAAGCAAACAAGGACGAGGATGGGAAGCAACCGAGGACAAAGACAGCTGAATGGAACTGGAAATGTGAGTAGCGGAGGAGTAGATAAAAGGAGAAGACAACACGAAGAAGGGTGGGTATCTAGTAGGAGCCAGAAGCATAGAGGAACAGGATCTGAGGACCAGAGCAATTGCAGAGAGGTCAGAGCTAGGCTTGGCCTAAGGTCTAAGACATCTTGTGGCCACGGTATTTTATGTATCTGATCAAGGATTTATGCCGAATGTATGTTGTAATGAACCTTCCTTTGAATTAATATGAACGAGTGAATGAACTAGTTGCATGGCATTGTGTTTAAGTGTATCGCTCTGATTTATAGACCTGCTCAAAAAGTTTTTATATTAATGATCTTTCCTCGGATGAATATGATAACTGTAACAATATGATGTTGTCATGAACGCATTATTTAAGATGTGTATGAGGTAGTGTCTAGATCGTCCTTGATATCCTTCTAAATCCTTCTTAGTTTCGGTCACAACACGCCTCGAGTAAGACTCCTTAACCTTTGGGTAAGGTGAAAATGTCAGTGTTGTCCTAGACTACAATGGACCCTTGTTGGTCCCTTGTGCTTGAACCCAAGGTCTTTCCCTGATGACATTTTTGTGCCAAAAAATACCATAGACTTTTTGGGAACCAAAAGCTAGCAAAGTAATATCAGTTGCTTTGTAATATAAATATATGTCTAAAGCTTACAAAAAAAAAAAAAAACTTTCTCTAGGTGTAGCTTCCACCACATTCTTAATATTACTCTAGGTTACTCCCAAAATATAACCTAGCTCAATGTGTGTAATGAGATCATAAATGTATTTTCATAATTTCTCAATATACTTGTTAATTCCACAAAAAAACATCATATTGAATCATTCAATCCATAATTAATGAAAATGATATCAAGTAACATTCCACTCATAAATTCATTCAGTGATATGGATCCTATTCAATTGATATAAACAAATGCATACACGCATGCATGCAAACATATAAATCCTAGTTAGATAAAATAAACAATCTCATATATATATATATATATATATATATATATATATATATATAAACAATCACAAGATCATAAATTTATACTCATCATTTCTTAATATATTTGTTAGTTCCAAAAAAAATATCATATTGAATCATTCAATCCATAATTAATGAAAATGATATCAAGTAACATTTCACTGAACATGAGAATAAACAACTCATAAATTTATTCAATGATATGCATCCTAGTTAAATGATATAAAACATGCATACACACACATGCATGCACACATACATATCCTAGTCAGATAAAATAAACTAATCATAGTGATTAGTTTATTTTATCTAACTAGGATATGTATGTGTGCATGTGTATGTGATTTTGTGTGTGTGTGTGAGTGTGTGTGTGTGAATTAAAATGATCAGTTAATTACATTCTCACTAGGAAATTTGGCTTGCTCAATCCTAGGAAAAAACCAACCAAATCAAATATCAAAAGACAAGCTAACCTGATTACATGAAAACTGAGGAATTTGGATTGGTTAGTTCCAGGGGAATTCAATCAAAACCAAACTCAAAAGAAAATATTACTTAAAATTAACAATGCCAATACATTTACTATTGTCTTGGTAATTGACCCCAGGAGTGATCATGGGTTTTTTCGAAGGGCCTTTCTTCCTTTTTTCTTACAAACATCAATTCATTTCGAGGAATTCTTAGGAATAGATATAGAGGACACAATGACTACATTTCCTTGAGCCAATTCCAAATCCAGGGGTTATGTTATGTTAGTTGTTTCATTATCACTATTTGAGTGATTTGATTCATGGAAGCCTTTGCGCCCGCTAATTGACGAAGCCATGACCATAGTTGTGTCTCTTGCGTCTCCTTTTGAGGGGTAGATCCCGACAACTAAGGGATGATATGACATTGAATGTGGATGAGCTAAGAATAAAGGAATCAATTTAGTTGTAGAATATTTTTGTTGATGCATGTTATCTAGCTTATAAGATGAAGAATTCTAATATCCTTTTGGACCTTTTGGATCTTTCCATCATCGGGACAAATTCTTAGCATTTAGATGGGGAGAGAGTCCTTGATAAGAGGGGAAAAGATTTTGTAGATGAATGGGATGTTGAAATATCTTGTATTAGAAAGATGTGTTTTCATAGTCCACCGGTTGCGAAAAAATAAAGCCCTTCTAATTGAGGAGGACTTTGTCTAGCAGCCCTTTGTTGAGATCTAATTCAACAATTCAACACATATGCAAGCACATGTTACAATACCCCTCTCAAGCCTGTCTATGTCTACCTTAATGAAACGACTGAGTGAGTTTCCCATGTCGTCTAAGATATGTAGATGTAGCAGATGAAGGGGCATATTACGGATTCTTACCCAAATTGGAGTGACTAGAGTGAGCATAGAAAGAGGGTAAAACCATGGCCTACAAAAGAGTCCAACACGACCCCAAAACTAAGGTCCTTGATAAAAAAATCCTTTGATAATCATAAATATCTTTAAAATGCACCACAAAGAAACTCTTCAAACAAAAAAACAAATCTATATTCGAGGACAAGGTTTGATGCACTCATTCTTGGAGCACATATGTTGATGGCCATAACCCATTAAAACAATAAATGATGGCATGCTTCAAATAATCCATGCAAGAATCATTGGATTGAGGATGATCCACTTTGATAGTTCGAATATTATTGCCTAATCCAAAATGAAGGTTGGCCTTCAGAATTCTTTGGGAGTTGGATGTGAGATCCTTGATTTGAGAGCATCCTTAAAGTATTTAGGCTAAGAAGCAAAGGGTGCACCCCAACCTTTGGCTCCACAATTTAATCTTGAAACTAAGAAGATTGAAGTGTCCTTTGTATGATGTAATCTTTGAGTTAATTCCTTCAGTGAAGTTTCCTACCTCCATGTAGAAGTCATATAAATATGGAGGGGATTCCTGTTTGATCTTGAATTATGGCAGTGAGTGTAGAGACAAGATCGATGGCTTTTACCTAAATACAGAAAGTACCCCCTAAGATTGGCTTCAAAAAGACCGAAAAGTTCAATAGATCTAGAGCAATGGCTTCAAATTAGATGCAGGAAGAACCTTGCTACAAAAGAAGTTCTTCCTTATTTACCAAATCCGCAGCAAGAAAAATAAGATGAGGGTATTTCTAGCAACTAGCATAATCTTGAAGCGAAAAATATCTCAATAACAAGGCGAAAATTAACAACATTAATATTTCCATCAAAATAACTCTAAATACAAAATACTTATAAAAATACAATAATATTTACATAAAATTAATATTATTTCAATATATTACATTAAACACAAAAATGATATTATCAATATAGATAATAAGTTTTAGTAATCCTGGATTAAGAAGGTGTTCACCATTCAAAATATGAGATTCAAATGCACAAATGACATGATATTACTATGAAAAAATCCTCTTTTTTATAGGTTGTGAGTCGTGACATTTCTTTAATTACTCCGAAAGGTGTTTTCTCTATGGATTTCGCTGGGCAAACACTGTTCAGCCCAATCATTCTCCTCACTCAATTTTCGTCATTCTTTCCTATCACAATTTAACACATGGTTCATCATGTACATGGTTTTTCGAGACTCGTTTACTCCACATTCGAGTCTCATTTAAAACCGTCTTACGGCACATGGTTTCATGGTTTGGGACTCACCAGTTCAATCTCTGACAGTCGCTCGCCCGCTTCCTCTCCTACAGCAACAACTCCCATTGTTTCTTCTCACGCGTCCGCTACTTTTAAAGTTTCCACTCCACCATCCTCAACCACCTCTCCTATAGCTCAAAGTTTAGCATCTAGCCCCTCGGCTCAAGGCCCAACTATCTCTTCCGCATCGAGCACCAACAACGGGGTTGTCACTACCCCGTGTTTGGAGAAGATGACTATATTTGAAGTTATCGTGTTAGGAGGAGCCGCCATCCTCCTTTAAGTTGTATTACACATTTTTCTCTTTAGATAAAATGAGATGACTATTTTTCTTTTTCAAATTATTTTCTATGATTTTGTTGACGGTGTTGGACTCGCCAACATGTCAAGGGATCTCCCCGGTAAGAAGTCGCAATTAGACCTTAGACGGTTTGGTGTAGGAGTCCTAGCAATGGGTTGTACGATAATGCCTTGACCACAATTTTGTACAGAGGCAAGTAAGATGTCCCTGTTGGTACTAAGGGTGTGATAGCTATGGCGAGTCAGGGAAGGTGCATGAGCGGTTCTAACACATGGGGAGTAATGTGAGTGCACCCCTTGGAAACCTATAATAGTACTCACCTTGGAAGGGAACACACGAACAAAGATGCATCACTGACTGGAAAGCAAGATAGTGAGCAATCCAAAGTGATGGTTAAACCAAAAACACATTTTCAATAAGATTCATACAATTGAATACAAAATAGTACATACAAAAATGCGTAAGTTAAATAACATTTATTGCTAAAGCAACCAGAATAGTCCTACTACAATAACAACATATGCATGAAAATGTGTTGGCTTTGTTATATTAGTGTAAGTTCCAGTCATACAATACATCCATGTCCAACCACTAGTTCTAATAGTGGAACGTTACAGCCACAACCACCTGCTCCTCCAAAGAGATATACTAGCTTTGCATAGTGGAGAAGCCAAGGTACAATACAATATTGTCCAAGCTTTCTCTAAGATAGTCCTATGGAAGCTTGGTTGACCAAAAGCCTCTACAATGAGTTATGGGGGACTATTTATAGCAAAGGATAGGGTGGCCCTTGACATTCCCCTTTATGACAATTAATTTACCCTCATGACTCTTTATCTACTCTATGATTGTTACATCTAACTATCGACACTTGAACTTCCACTTGACAAGACGTTACATATAATTTTCACATGTACCCATGTGAGACAAAATGGCTTGAGCAATCCATGCAAGGCATCACTGACACTCAGACCAATGTGGTGAGACCAACTCTTTGACATGCTTGTGATGGTCGAAGGTGGTGAGTTGATGCCAAGCTTGGTCATTTGTGATGGTGTCCGTGCGCTCAATGGTGACATCTTGCTAAATTGAACTCTTTCCTTCATTGCATATTGGTACACTGATATGGCTCCTCCGTCCAACTCGTCTGATAGCATGCACATGGTTGTCTTGAGTGCAGCTGGACTAGCACATACTGATGCATAGTGTCTTTGTTGATCTCCAAGTGCGTGTTGGTGACCATGCACATCAACTTGTCAAAATACATGCTCAACTCTAGTCAGACTTGCTTCTTGTCTTCGCCTCAGTGAGTGTGCCAAATGGGTGGGCTCGCACGAGTGTGCACAATGACATGCATGCTACTAAATTCCTTTGCATGCGATCAACTACACTGCTCACCTTGTCTGCCCCGTGACAGCTACTGGGATGGATCCATAACTTGTATGGGCACAATTTCATTCGTTTGTGCATGTTATGCCCCTTACTATACATGTTCGTGTTGCAACTCATTCTCTCATCTATGCAATTATTGTTCTCCCTTGATTTGTTGCTTCGTTCTTTGCCTTCACCTGATCTTCATGTCATGCCTCACCTCATAGCCTGAGTCTCCAAAGTTTCCTTCATCGCAAGTGGATCAGCGTTAGCTTGCAACTTTGTTCTGCGTCTGTGTTGTCAACAAACTTCCTCTTGCATTTGTTTCATTCGGTATGCTACCTTCCGTTGTTGTTGATGGTGCTGCTTGGTGTGATGTTGTTTCCATCATACCTTAATGTCCTTTTCTACGAACAAATCGATGTCTTCGTGGGTAAGAAAGTTCATATACACTTGATCGACTGCATCCCCAAGTGTGCTCTGAACAATGTCTTTAACTCTACTCTCTTGGAAACCATTGTACCTTTGTTGTGCAGAGGAAAACGAACACCTGCAATACCTGGAGACATGGAAACACTCATGGAAAGCAATCTATGTGGTTGATCATGAAGGTTGCACAATTTCTGCTAGGAGGTCAGGAGACTAACTGCCAAAACTGCATAAGGCACAGTCCGCGCTATCAAGAGACTGACTGACTGCTAGAACTGTGCAATGCACAGTCCAGCCTGACTAGCTGAGGACTGAAACTGCACAATGCACAATTTCAGTCAGCAGTGACATGCAACCAGCAAACTGCATTGCGCAGTTTCCGGGCCCAGCATGACACTGCCTCCAAGAATTGTGCAATGCAAGCCTGGAGGACAGTGTTGGGCTAGGGTTGGGCAATTTCTTGAGGGAAGGCAGACCCTTCGCTTCTGAAAATGCACGGTTCTAGCCGGGCAAGGCACAGTTCGGACCAAGGTAGCCCAGTCCGGCCAACGGGTGACTGAAAACATGAGAAGTTTGAATGCATGGTGAGATGAGTGCAAACAAGAATGAATGATCATACATGCAAACAACAAGTGCAGGATTCAGAAAATGGGAAAGCATGCATGTGTGTGAAGCGAGTTACCGCAACAACGACCATCCGTGCTAAAACAATGTCATGCATGCAACAATAGTGAGATGCGAATGAAAACTGAAATGATGCTTCTACAAGATAACATGCATCAAAACAACAATAGGCACTCACTGAAATCAAGCAAACAACAATCACACAAATTGAAACACAAAGAGCAATAGAAATGCAACACAAGACATGAATGGCAGGCTTACCCCAAAACAGTTGAGCTGAATTTGCCGACGACTCTTATATGCAATGTGGGATGTTAGAGCTACAAGGTTGATGTGAGGAATGAGATTTGCAGCTTCTGATTGATGAGTTTTGATCAAATCTAAGATGTGACGTGCATGCCACAAATCTAGAAAAAGCGACACTTGGTGAGAGGTTTCTGAAATGATCCTTGCATGCAACCTCCAGTTGCTAAAATTAGATCCATGAATCAAGGGATATCATTGCATGTTGCCTTGAGAGAAGCAACCCATGCATGCAAATCAGTTTTGCTCGGTCCCGCAGGGAACTGGTCAACTCAACTGCACATGCAACAGACTTCTCAGCTAGGAGGAAAAAATGCGCATTTCTGGGAGGGATCTGGGTTGGCTTCCCAGAGGGATTGCGCAATTTCTAGGCAAAGAAGCTGACTTCTGCCTAGAATTGCGTAATTTCTGGGCTGAGCGATCCTACTAGGAGGAATTGCACAATTTTTCCAGTGAAAAGTGACAGGAAAATTTGCACAATTTTGGAGCGCAACAGGCTACCAGACAGAACTTAGAAATTTCTGGAGGGAAGGCTAGTTCCCCTACATAATAATACAATTTCTTGAGGGGGTTGCTCAAACTACAGATGGACCAAGTCTGGAGAAACAACCTATGAGGGGGATGCAACAAGTTTTGATGGACAGGCTGTCATTCTACAAGAAAATCACTGAAGCTTGTGTACTTTGAGACAGTCAAGTCTGTCTCATTGGGAAAGATAGAAGATTTGCTACGAAAGGTTGGTAGGGAGGCTCCAAAACAAAGCTAAGGAAAAACTATAGAGGGTGGTTATAGCCACTACAACTCTTGGCGACACACTGGTAGAAATCCAGCTCTCTAAATGGACCTTTTTCGTGAAAAGCAATTCTAACAGCTCCGGAAGTATTGTTCAGTTCTCAGTTTGTCTTGGTTTCCACACTTGGTTGATTGTAAGATGTAGCATTTGCCAAGATCTTGGTTGATTGACACACATTCCAAGCCAAGTCAACAGATTTGTTTCGATTGGGGTTGAGAGGTATATTGGTGCACAAGCAGTATAGTCATCAGAGTCTTAGTTTCATCTCTGGTGTTGCTCTGCTGCTAGCAAGCCTAGACAATACCTAGACGGAGTCATGTAGGAACACAAGCATTGCTCCACCACCAGTGAGCCTAGTTATTACCCCGATGGAGTTACTTTCATCACCTCTCTGTGCAGGAAGCCTTTCTCTTCTTTTTCCTTATTCATTTTTTATTTTTTTTCATTTTTCACTTTTTTGTTTTGTTTTTTCATAACACTGCATAACAGTTATTCATTTCAGAGGCAGAAAAGGGATCCTGCATTATTGAGAGCAGAAGAGGTTGTTCCTTCATAGAATTAGTTTATTATATACCTCTGACGTGCATGTTAAGGTTTTCCCCCTCACCTTACTCTACTTGACTGAGCTGACAAGGGTTAACCCAAAAACAACTGACTAGAGTAGGTGACACTAGTTAGCGCGCAAGCATTGTGTTTTCAACAAGGTTCATTTTGAACAATACGTATTTTCCATCGACGTATCATGGACTAAAAGTAACAAGTTCTTCATACAAAGGAAGGATGACAAATAACCAAGTAGTGATCGCTGCACAAGGCTTCTTGTACTTTACCCAGCTTGTTTGAAGAGTCATGCATGGTTTCATGTGAAACTAACCTACGAATGAAAACAAGAAAACAAACAACAAAGAAAAGAAGAAGCAAAAGTAAATGCAAAAGCAAAGTGAGTAAGAAAACAAGCAGGCAAACAAACAAGCAAACAAATCAAGAAAGCAAACAAGCACGCAAGCAAGAAAACTAAAAGAAAACACTACTCCTACTCCTAAGCTAACGGTGCATGGGCTTGATCACGTGAAGTGATATTTCTAATGCAACCACCGGTGCATTGGTTAACCCATGTTGGTGAAGGCTTGGTCTGTGAACAACCCAGCTGTGTGAACCAGCAAATGTGAAAGATACAACAATGAAAACAGACACACTTCGAGCTTACAAGTGTCCACAGAACAAAAATGAGTGAAAGCACATGACATGCACATTGTGGACTTGCCATGGTGTTGTACTACACTGCGTGCAAATTTTTAGTGTGTGCATTCCCTTGACCATGATATGCAATCACACATGAGGAAGGTAGACCACTTGCGTTGCACAAGTGTGCTTGCTGAGTATGATTCCTCCATTGCATGAGCGATGGGATCATGTAGTTCGAGTGGAGGAAGTGGAATCTGAGTGTTAGATTGATCTTCAATGCATACAAATGAATGATGAGGAGCCTTGCATGTTTGAACAATTTCATAATCAGAAGTGAAACCAACCTTAGGACAACGAGGGCCTGACATAACCATCAACTCAGGTTGAATTTCCTTGACAGTCTGTGGGGTTTCGACTTTGTTGACAGATGGATCATCGTACACCAGTGCCTTAGATGTATTGACAACGAGTGAATCAACATTATGATCGGATGATGAGGTAAAGAGATCACGACAACCAAGATCAGAAAACTCAGGATGTTGGTCGGCATCCTCACGATTTGATGAATTGCACAAAGGGGTAGATGAGAAGCAAGAATGTTCATCCTCTGCATTTCTGGAAAATATAGATGAAAAATCAAGTGGATGTTCAAATAACAATTGGTCCTTTCCATTGTCAGCTGATGGAATGACATCCCATGTGTCCCGCAAATGATCAACAATGGGTGCTTCCATGGACAAAGATACACATGAAAAATCCGGGATGGAAAGATCACCAAGGAGGTCAGGAAAAAACGGAGGAGGTACAGACAAATAGGGATGGTCCTCCACTACCGATGGATGTTCAAGCTCACAGTCATACTCTTCGTGAATGATAGTGCATGTTGGTTGTGCAACACCAACTCCATCGATAGATCGATCCTCATTCAAAACATGTGTAGATTCCGGAATGGAAGAACACAATACAGTGCAATCCAGAGGATGATCAGAATATGGGGACGAAGGTTGAGGTACAAAATACATGTGATAACCTATGGGATTCCCAACCAAACTTGCGTGAAAATCGGAAGGAGTGATGTCGGGAGGATGTGACGGTTGAACAAATGTGTTCATGCTCTCCCACATCACTCCATGATGGAGGAGTTGTTTGATGAGGGGATGGCAGATAGCCACTTGTGACAACTACCGTGTCTGTCTGTGATCGCGGAAATCCATAATCAAAGTATGTTGAGCGGGGTTTGAGCTTGAACTTCTTCTTGGCATTGACATATTGGATAAGTAAATATTCAAATCTATCCATGAGATACTGAAATTTTTTCTGACTTTTTGGGGCTTCAAACATGAATAGACGAAAGTGCTTTGAAAACTCCATAGGTGATTCGTGTGGGGCCTTCCATTGTTTTAAAAAAAAATTATCAAGTACTTCAAGATCAAAATGGTGGAAAACATATTCGATTAGATCATTGAACGGCTTGAATGAGTGCACAGAGTTATGAGGTAGTGTGCCACACCATTGTGATGGGTGCTCATGAAGTGTGTGTGCGAGCAGTGAACAGACCTATGTTTCATTCAAATCTTTCATACCCTCCATGAGAGCATGGAAGTCATCTAAGTGCTCAGGCTAGGCCACTTCACCTTCACCATCATACATGATTTGTGACAAGTGATCCCATAACTCCCTCTTGATTTGAAAGATATTTCCATTGGACAGATATTTCAGAGGGTGAACTATAACAAACTCCTTGATAGATATGCGAAAATTCAAAATAGATGATGAGGGCTCAACTTGTCATGGACCTCCTTTTAGTGCCAGAAATGTTGACGGTGTTGGACCTGCCAACATGTCAGGGGATCTCCCTGGTAAGAAGTCTCAATTAGACCTTAGATAGTTTGGTGTAGGAGTCCCAGTAGTGGGTCATATGGTAATTCCTTGACCGCGATTTCATACAGAGGCAAGTAAGATGTACCTGTTGGTAGAAAGGGTGTGACAGTTGCGGCGACTCAGGGAAGGTGCATGAGAGGTTCTAACACATGGGGAGTGAGGTGAGTGCACCCCTTGGAAACCTGTAATAGTACTAGGCTTGGAAGGGAACACACGAATAAAGATGCATCACCAACTAGAAAGAAAGAAAGCCAACAATCTAAAGTGATGGTTAAACCAACAACATGTTTGCAACAAGATTCATACAATTTCATACAAAAATGCGTAAGTTAAATAACATACATTGCTAAAGCAACCAGAATAGTCCAACTACAATAACAACATATGCATGAAAACGTGTTGGCTTTGTTATATTAAGAAGTGTAAGTTCCATTCGTACAATACATCCATGTCCAACCACTAGTTCCAATAGAGGAACGTTACAACCACAACCATCTGCTCCTCCAAAGAGATATACTAGCTCTGCATAGTGGAGAAGCCAAGGCGCATTACAATACTATCCAAGCTTTCCCTAAGATAGTCCTATCAAAGCTTGGCTAACCAAAATCCTCTACAATGAGTTATGAGGGACTACTTATAGCAAAGGGTGGGGTTGACCTTGACATTCCCCTTTGTGACAGTTCATCTACCCTCATGACTCTTCATCTACTCTATGACTATTACATCCAACTATCGACACTTGAAATTTCACTTGACAAGACGCTACATACAATCTGCACATGTACCCATGTGAGACAAAATGGCTTGAGCAAGCCATGCAAGACATCACTGACACTCGAACCGTTGTGGTGAGACCAACTCTTTGACATGCTTGTGATGGTTGAAGGTGGCAAGGTGATGCCAAGCTTGGTCATTCGTGATGGTGTCTGTGCGCTCAATGGTGACATCTTGCTGAAGCGAACTCTTGCCTTCGATGCATCTGGGTACATTGATATGGCTCCTTTGTCCAACTCATCTGATAGCGTGCACATGGTTGTCTTGAGTGGATCTGGACTAGCACATACTAATGCATAGTGTCTGTGTTGATCTCTAAGTGTGTGTTGGTGACCATGCACATCAACTTGTAAAAATACATGCTCATCTCTAGTTGGACTTACTTCTTGTCTTCGCCTCGGTGAGTGTGCCAAATGGGTGGGCTCGCACTACTGCACACAATGACATGCATGTTGCCGAATTCCTTTGCATGTGATCAACTACACTTCTCACCTTGTATGCTCCGTGCTAGCTGCTAGGATGGATCCATAACTTGTACAGGGGCAGTTTCATCTATCTGTGCATGTTTCACCCCCTGTTGTACCTATTCCTGCTGCAACTCATTCTCTCGTCTATGTAGCTCTTGTTCCTCTTTGAGTTGCTACTTCAACACATGCAACTCCTTCTCTACTCCATTCTTTGCCTTCGTGCGATCTTCATGTTGTGCCATCACCTCATAGCTTGAGTCTCCAAAGTTGCTTTCATCACCAGTGGATCTGCTTGAGCTTGCAACTTTGTTCTGCCTCTGTGTTGTCAACAAACTTCCTCTTGCATTCATTGCATTTGGTATGCTACCTTCAGCTACTGTTGATGGTGCTACTTGTTGTGATGTTGATGCCGTCATATCTTGACGTCCTTGTCTACAAACAACTCGATGTCTTCGTGGGTAGGCAAGTTCATAGACACTTGATCGACCACATCCCCAAGTGTTCTCTGAACGGTGTCTTCAACTTTTCTCTCCCGGAAACCATTGTACATGTGTTGCTCAGAGGCAGATGAACACATGCGATACTTGGAGACATGGCAACACCAATGGCAAGAAATATGTCAGTCAAAAACCAAAACAAACTTGAGAACTGACTTGCAACATACTTGTGTGGTTGATCATGAAGGTTGCACAATTTCCACCAGGAGGTCGGGAGGCTGACTGCCAAAACTAGGCAAGGCACAGTCCGGGCTATTAAGAGGCTGATTAAATGTTAGAACTACACAATGCACAGTTTAGCCTGGCTTGCTGAGGACTGAAACTGCAAAATGCACAATTTCAGTCAACAGTGACATGCAACCAGCAAACTACATTGTGCAGTTTTTGGGGCCATTAGGACACTGCCTCCAAGAATTGTGCATGCAAGCCTAGAGGTCATTGTTGGGCTAGGCTTGCGCAATTTCTAGACGGAAGGCATACCCTTTGCTTCTGGAAATGCGCAGTGCTAGTCGGGTAAGGCACTGCTCGGACCAAGGTAGCCCAGTTCGACCGACGGGTGACTGAAAACATGAGAAGTCTGAATGCATGGTGAGATGAGTGCAAACAAAAGTGAATGATCTTACATGCAAAAAACAAGTGCAGGATTCAAAAAACGAGAAAGCATGCATGTGAGTGAAGCGAGTTGCCGCAACGACGACCGTCCATGCTAAAATAGTGCCATGCATGCGACAATAGTGAGATGCAAATGAAAACTAAAAAAGTGCTTCTACAAGCTAACATGCATCAAAACAACAACAAGCACTCACTAAAATCAAGCAGACAACAATCACACAAAGTGAAAGACAAAAAGTGACAGAAATGAAACAATAAGACATGAAAGGCGGGCTTACCCCAAAACAATTGAGTTGAATGTGTCGACGACTCCTAGATGTAATGTGGGATGTTAGAGATGCAAGGTCAATGTGAGGAATGAGCTCTGCAATGTTCGGTTGATGAGTTTTGATAAAATCAATTATGTGACACGCATGCCACAAATCCAGGAAGAGCGACACTTGGTGGAAGGTTTCTGAAATGATCTTTGCATGCAACCTCCAACTTCTAAAAGTAGATCCCTGAATCAAGAGATGTCTTTGCATGTTGCCTTGGGAGAAGTAGCCCATGCATGCAAATAAGTTTTGCTCAGTCCCAAAGGGAACTGGTCAACTCAACTGCACATGCAATAGTATGCTCAGCTAGGAGGAAAAATGCGCGTTTCTGGGAGGGAGCTGGGCTGGCTGCCCAGAGGGATTATGCAATTTCTAGGCAAAGCAGCTGATTGCTGCCCAGAATTGTGCAATTTTTGGGTTGAGCAATCCTGCTAGGAGGAATTGCACAATTTTTCCGGTGAACAGTGACAGGAAGGTTTGCGCAATTCTAGAGCTTAGTAGGCTGCCAGATAGAATTGCGCAATTTTTGGAGGGTGTAGGAATTTACAGGGTAAGTTCCTCAGACAGAACACCAAAAGGACACCGCTCACAAACAGATCACAGATCAATACACCAGTATTTTAACGTGGTTAAAACCCTCAGAGAGGGAAACAGTCCACGGCCTGCGCCAACGTGGCTACTACAGGCAATTTATTAATAAAGAATGAAAATTTACATAAGCTTCTCTCATGCACGGTTAACCTACAAATGACCATCCATGCGCTTTAAATAGAATTCATGGACCAATCGGGTGTCAAGCCACGGATCAAGTGTCGGTAATACCGAGGAGAGAATGAACCGTCGGATCACTACATATCGTGACCGTCAGATTGTAATTTACAAAATGTACAACGGTAAAGACACACACTTTACCTAACTCTATACCTAACTTTATACTAGACCAAGTTGAACTTAACTATTTCCTATGTGTCGGAATATCCTAACATCCCCCCTTAAGAACAACTTGGGATAGGATTGAAGGATTTACAAATATGACACAATAGGAGAAGGAAGGAGGCACTAGAGCCTATCCCCCCTTAGTGACAACTTCCTGAACTCCAAGCATATATCGAAGTTTAGTGAACTTCGCCTCTGTGAGAGCCTTTGTGAAGATGTCTGCAACCTGATCATCTGTTGAACAATATTGCACTTCAAGAACATGGTCATGAATGAGCTTTCTGATGAAGTGCATGTGTAGTTCAATGTGTTTGCTGCGTTGTGTTGGACTGGATATTTGCATAGTTGAATGGCACTTTTATTATCACACCAAAGTGTAGCCGGATGTTGCTGCTAAAAGCCAAACTCTGATAGGATCTGACGAAGCCACAGGGCTTCCTTACTAGCTTCTATGACGCCATGATATGCTACTTCTATTGAAGAAAGAGAATGAAAATTTGTTTCTTGCAAGCCCATGTAATAAGTCCAGAACCAAGAGTGAAGACATAACCTTCAGTAGACTCCTGATCATCAGGGTCACCAGCCCAATCGGAATCAGTGAAACAAACCAATAGAGGAGATGCTTCTGCACTGTAATGAATCCGAAACTGAGTTGTACCTCGAACATAACTAAGTATCCTCTTAGATTCTTTCTAATGAATTTCATGTGGGTTTTGCATAAACCGAGCAATAAGGCCAACAACAAAGGAAAGGTCGGGACGCGTATGGGTCAAATACAAAAATTTCCTACAAGCTGATGGTATAAGGTGGCATCAACTTCAGAGGAAGTACAAGCGACTGAAATTTTGGCTCCAGATTGAAAGGGAGAAGGGGTTGGCTTACAATCTTCTATGTGAAAGTGGCGTAGAAGATCATAGGCATACTTGGACTGGGAAAGGGAAATACCTTCTTTGGATTGCAAGACTTGAAGACCGAGGAAATAATGAAAGTGTCCTAAGTCCGTCATTTCAAACTTCTTTTTAAGGTTGGACTTCACATGGTTTATAAGGTTGGGATCACTACCAGTAAGAATAATATCATCAACATAAAGAACAAGAATGATAAGAGACTTACCCACTTTCTTGGTGTAGACAGTATTGTCAGAATGACACCAAGAAAACCCAGTATCTAAAAGAAAGCTATCCATTTTGGCATACCAAGCCTTGGGGGCTTGCTTGAGACCATAAAGGGATTTCTTAAGCCGACATACAAGGCTGGAGTCTATTTGTATAAAGCCAGGAGGTTGTTCCATATATATTTCTTCATGCAAGTCCCCATGCAAGAAGGCAGATTTAACATCCATCTGATGGATTTCCCATTTGAAAGAGGCAGTAAGGGAAAGAACAAGGTGGATAGAGTTCATTTTGGCAACAGGGAAGAAGGTTTCAATATAGTCAAAGCCTTCAACTTGTGAAAAACACTTAGAAACATGATGAGCTTTATGTTTATCAACTTTTCCATCTGGTCCAAACTTGGTTCTATAAACCTATTTGCATCTAACAATTTTTCATCCCTTTGGAAGAGGAACAAAGTGCATGTATGATTTTCCAATAGTGAACTATATTCTTCATTCATAGTTGCATCCCAATCTGGATGGCCTGAAGTTTCTATAAAGGTGTCAGGATCATAATTCGCTGAATCTTGAGCCAGTAAAGAAGAGGCTTTATCAAACTAAGAACGTGTGCAACATTGATCTGTAGGATCACCTGCAAGAGCAATTGTTTCATCCCGAGTAGCGCGTACCCATTTTGGAAGTTGAGGAGCTGAAGGAGGATCTCGATAAGGTGGGGGAGGATTGTCATCCTCTTTTTCATCATCTAAAGAGGAAATATTTTAAGAAGTATAAGGGATAGAGAGAGGTGGAACATATGTCGAACTAGGCTCATAGGCCGATATATTTTCAAAAAACTTGACATCTCTTCTAATGATAAATTTTTTGGATTTAGGTGGAAGAATTCTATAGCCTTTGACATATTCAAAATATCCAACAAAAATAAATTTCACTCTTAGGCTCTAAGGATTTATGTTTCTCATCTGGAATATGGGCCCATGCTTCAATTCCAAAAACACAAAAGTGACTTACATCTTGTTTAATTGCACTCCATGCTTCTTCTGGAGTGATATTCTTTAAAAGCTTAGTAGGAGTGTGATTTACTGTGTAATTTGCACAGTTAATTCCTTCTTCCCAAAAACCAAGACTAAGTCCTTTAGATTGAAGCATACAATTATCCATTTCCTTTAAGGCGTGATTATTCCTTTCAGCTACCCCATTATGTTGTGGACTATATGGAACAGTATGTTGCAATTAAATTCCATGCTCAGTGAAAAAGTTGATGACTTTGTTGTTAACATATTCTCCGTCATTATTAGATCTTAGCATAACAATTTGATGTCCAGATTGTTTCTCAGCAAAGGCCTTAAAGGCCAAAAACATGTTAAATAATTCGCTCTTGAGTTTTAAGAAGTATACCCAAGTGCGTCTTGAGAAATCATCAATGAAAGTTAAGAAATACTTGTAGCCAGAGAATGAAACAATTAGATGTGGAGCACATAAATCACTATGCACAATCTATAAAGGGGCTAAGGCATGCCAAGAGGGCATTTTTTTCAAAACTATCCTGTTGATGTTTTCTGAGTACACATCCAGAACAAACACCATCTCTGTAAGATACCATAGAAAGACCTGTCATTATACTTTCTTTACATAGATTTTGAAGGGAGCGATAGTTTAAGTGACGAAATCGCTCATGCCAAAGTTTTCTCACTTCATCATTATGAGCAAAAAATACTGAGGGAAGAGTTGATGACCTAAATTTGTTAAAATTGTACAACCTTGTAGAATCATCAACAATGCCATTAGCTAAAATATGTCTAGGATCTCTTAGGTCCTTAATTACAACATCATGAGGTGCAAATTCAACAATTTTACCTTCTCCTGAATGAGTTATTTGATATACAGATATAAGGTTGCAGGATAAGATAGGAACACATAATACATCATTAAATTGACCATTGTCTAGATGAATAGTTCCAGTCCCTATAACACTATGAGATATATCATCACCAACATATATAATCTTGGTGTTACAATCATTTAAAGAAGAAAACATGGCTTTTTTTTGGCCATGTGATAAGAAGCTCTAGAATCAATGAGCCACTCATGAGAATGCAAAGAAGTAGATACAATTAGTGTATAACCAGATCGAGATGCTTGAAAACCACATGCATAAGGTGTTATTCTTGAAGATGAAGTTGAAGTTTAAGAGTGCTCCAAATGTATGTTATGATTCTTCATTGTTGTTTCGAAGGCTTCCATCTTCTTAAAGCAATTGGATTCTAAGTGGCCATCTTGATTACAAAAGTTGTAATGTCGATCTGTCTTCTTCCCTTTGTTTTTATTTTCCTTATCATTTTGTTGAATTGATTTTTCATTTTGAGACTGAAATTGCTTAGTACCCTTGTTTGGTTTAAGACCATTCTTTTTAGGATACTACTTCCTAGAATTCTTTGAATTTAGTTATTGCTAGTCTGCTAAGGCTTTCTTAGAAGAGTTTCCATTATTAATAAGACCAACATGTAAGAGTTTTTCCTATTCTCTTATTAAATAATCACAAAAGACATCATAAGAGGGGGGCTCGTAGGATTTTTCTGGAGAAATAAAGGCTTCTCTAATAGAATGGAAGGTGGAAACAAACATAGAGTAGGTTGGTCCTATCTTCGTAAGAATGGAATAGATAAGGCTACCATCTGCTTTCTTAACCTTAACACCTTACAAGAGAAGTCTAAATGTCTTGAAATTTTACAGAAAATCTTCAATAGAAGAAAAATTATTGGGGTCCAACGTAAGCAACAAATTTTCGAGTTGATGGGCTCTAATTTCATTTTTAATTCCAAAAACTTTATTGAGTTGTTTCATTGCTTCATCAGGGGTATCAAGTTCTGCGATATGGAATCTAAGTTCTAGAGAAATAGACATCCCTATCAACTCACGTGATTTATCTTTCTTATTTTCCCATTTGGCTTGCTTATCTTCATATTTAGGTTTAGACTCTTGGCCTGAGGATATTCTATAAAAAACTTTACTTCTAAGTGAACCAACAATGTAGGACCCATTGGAAGTAGTTGGTGTTGTCAAGAATAACTTGGCATGAAATTTCCATTTTAACATAAATGGAAGCTGTAGATGTTGAAACTAAGTATTCCAATGGAAATATCTCGAAAAATTAAGCTGATTAAAAAAAAGGGTTCTGAAAACGGCTTTCGGATGAAGTAGTTATGACTTTTTGAAGAAAAGTTGTTGGAGATGTCGACGAAGTACGTGAATGTTCGGAAGTGAATGATAATGTTATTTTAATAAAATCCCCCCATTTTGAAACTTAATCTAATTAAGTCACTTTTTAAAAAGGATTACTCTATGAGACCCATTTTGTAAATAAGTGAAATGCACTTTTACATTGGTATTGTATAAGCTACCCACTAAATTGTAACTTAAATAAAAGATAAAGTGACTATAGAATTATAAGTGACTCACTTTTTATAATGGGTGAGAGCACTTTTACATAAAGTAACTTTAAAACATAAGTTACATGTGCTTTTTGAAAAAGTAACTCAACAAAAAGAAAAACTTGAACCCAAGACCTTTATTCTCATAAAGTAACTTTGGACCAAGTGAGCTAGTTTAAAAGGTTAGTAACTTTTGGAAAATGGGAGAAATTTTTTTATTTTTTTTATTTTTTTAATTTTTATTTTTTAAACTCACTGAAGCTTTGGGGTGCGTGCTTACTTCAAAAACCCATTTTTGCCTACAAAACAAAAAAAAAAAACACACAACCCAAAACAAACATGCAAAAAAAAGAAGTCTTACGGCTTAAAGTTAGATTTCGTCAGAAACTAAATATTTTCCTCAATGTTTCTGATTTTTGAGATCACACTAAAACGCAGCGGAAAAGAACACACGCATGAGAAAATCCTTCATTTATGTTTCTGATTTTCCCAGATCGCACAGAGTTGTGGGGCAAAGAGCATGCGCAGAAATGAAAGGTATAGATCCAATAATGAAAACAGAGAGATAAATAAACCGAAATAAATAGAGAGATAACTAACTAAAACTGCAAATAAAGACTATATACCTCCAAATCTTAAAAATGACGTAGCTAGGGCTACCGGAAATATTTTTGCGTGAAACAAAAAGGGCTCTCACTGTACCAAATGCTCCTAACACAATAGAGCAGTCCACTCAGCCCAAAAGCGGTCTGAAACAATAGATCTAGGAAACGAAATTCAGATGCAATTGTACTGGCTTTGGATTTGGATCACCAAAGGATGCAACCCTCAAATAGCTCATATACCATGTAGGAATTTACAGGGTAAGTTTCTTATATAGAACACCAAGGGACACTGCTCACAAATAGATCACAGATCCGTACAGTAGTATTCTTGACGTGGTTAAAACCCTCAAAGAGGGAAACAATCCATGGCCTAAGCACACGTGCCCACTTCAGGAAATTTATTAATGTAATAGAAAGAAAATTTACATAAACGTCTCTCATGAATGGCCACCTTAAAAATGAACCTCCATTCTCTTTAAATAGAGATCATGGACTAATCGGGTGCTAAGCCATAGATCAAGTGTCGGTAATACCAAGGAGAGAATGAACTACCATATCACTTCATGTCTAGAACATATCGTGACCATCGGATTGTAAGTTACAAAATTACAAAGTAAAGAAATACACTTTACCTAACTCTACACTAGACCAAGTTATACTTAACTATTTCCTATGTGTCGGAATATCCTAACAAGAAGCCCCGCTATCAATATACCAAACCTCAGTGGAAGTAGAACTTGACAAGCAAGCGACTTTTCTTCTAGTCTGGAATCCAACACAAAACTCTCATGATCCATTATATACTTCGTGCTTTCCTTTTTCCCAGGACAACTGTGTGAGACCCTTTGAGTTTCTTCTCCAGCAGCATCATGTCCATGACTCATTACAGGCTCTTTAATCTTGTTGCTCGATCTCAGCTGTGATACCATGTGAAAATTTCTAACATGAAATTCTACTGCAAAAATTGATTTATTTCTCCTACTTATTTTCCAAAATACGTTATTTACAAATCCCTTCAATAAACATCAAAATAAATTCTACTATGATTGTCACATAATAGTATAGAGAAAAGAACAGTGAAACACAAGCACAAGAATCAATCACATCAACACAGTTGTTTTTGGACAATATTCCCCAGAAAAACCCAATGCAGGAAAACCGATGCAATAGATGAGGGTTTATTTATTATTCTTCAGCAACAATCTCCTGACAAGGAATGTTTTTTCAGAACATAGAGAAACCTTTGTGAAAAAAACCTGAGATCATTTTCCTCCAGTCACTAGAGAAATTTTGACACTCAAGAGACCCTCCAGCCTCCACTGCGTCAACTCTGCGTCATCTTCTGCATGAGGATTGCATCCTTTGTTGTGCTGCCTCTTTGAGCTATCCCTATTTGATGCCCCTTTGATGCACTATGTCCCCTCCTCCTTAGTCTCCGAATGATTTTTATACCCTCCTCTTCCTTCACCATACAACTCTCCCTTTGAAATTGAACTCTTACTTCTAGAGAATCGACTTCCGTCGGGTTACTAAGTATTTTCCCGGGGTATCTCCAAATGAATCTCAAGTCTTCATTTATATTTTTCCTGTTGAGATATCAACGGTCATGATCTAATCTATAATCAACAGCTAAGATTAAATTAGACTTGATCTTCATCTCTTACAAGCTTCTCACCCATATTTACATTAATTCACTTTAATTATTTTAATTTCCTAAGTTTTAACTTAGGCACCATTAAAAATAATTAATTATTTGAATAACATGCACTCTGGGTGGAATTTCTTCAAACAATTTTTGGGTCTTGGAGATCTCATGTGTTCTATCCCCTCCAAAAAAATTCGAATCTAGATCACATCCTATGCTACCCAGAAATAAACACCTCCCTACATCAGCATTGCTTCCATAACATACTTACTTGTATATGTATCCACTTCAAAGGGTTGTTGCAAGTTCGGTAATGCGAAAACTAATTCTTGATTGATATTCTTCTTTAACTCCTCAAAGGCCCTTTGCTAACCCTTTCCCCACTGGAAACTCTTTCCACTTATTGTTATGGTGTGGAGTGTTGTTGCTACCACTAAAAATGATGATATGAATTTCCTTAGGTACTATATTGCCCTAGCGAAACTCCTAACCTTAGAAATATTTGTAGGCACTAGACATTTCATGATGGCCTCCATCTTGGCAAGATCTATTTTAAGCTCTCATCCACCTATCATATACCCTAGGTACACCAAACAATGTTGTGAAAAAACACACTTCTCGAGATTTGCTAGTAGTTGGTGCTTCTTTAATGTCTCCAGTACCTATTTCAAATATGAGATGTGCCCCAATAAGGTAGCGTTGTATACCAGTATGTCATCGAAATAAATAATAACAAATAAATCTATAAAAAGGGAATGATGTATCATTCATTAACCACATAAAGTTGGTGCATGTTATAAGCCAAATGACATGACTAACCACTAAACCTTTCCAAGTTTTGAAGGTAGTCTTCCAGGAATATTCTTCTCTAACTCGAACTAGTGATATTCACATTTTAAGTCCATTATAGTGAAGCATCTCACTTATTGCAACTGATCTAGCAGATCATATATTCTAGGCAGAGGGTATATTTTCTTCAGCCTGATTTTTTTTAGTTCCCTATAATTAATACAAATATGCCAAGTCCCATCCTTCTTTTGCACAATGATGATGGGTGACCCACATGGTGATGTACTCATTCGAATGGCACCCTCTTTAAATATTTATTTTAGTTATTTATTCACCTCACTTGATTCTATAATAGACTACCTATGTAACCCAATTTTTGGCAATGAGGAGTCTGACAATAGTTGGATCTCATGCTCCACTTTTGTCTTGGGTGGTAGCCCTTTAGGCTCCCAAAACACATCCATGTATGCTTGTAGCAACTCATCTAGTTCATGTTTCTATTTCTTAATACACCCCTCTAGGGATGCCTTTTCTCTGACTGACTCTTCTATGGACTAATTCTCTCTTAAAAGCAGTAGAAAAAAAAATTTGCTAGAGCTGATTAGTGTCTTAGATTACATGGAATTTACTAATGAAATTTTTTATTTTCATTTGTCCAAATTGATGGTGAAAAAATTACTATCCTTGATGAGCCGATACTGGTTGGCTCTCCAAATGAATATTTCATCCCTCATGTGGATGTAGGGACTTCCAAACACCACTCCACATACATTAAGGGGAACTACAACTAGTTTTTCTTCATCACTAAAATAAGTGCTCATAGTAAATCTAATTTTTTACTATTTTTTCCTTTTATCCCTACATCGTGCTGATAAATCTAGGGCATCAAGTATTAAGTGATTTCTCTTCAATTAGTAAATGTTTGTGAGTGATTTTTACTACTTTAGGTTAGGGTCTTCTTTTACGTAGGTTATTAGTGTTCTTCTTCATCAAACAACTACCAAGGCATGAACATAAATAGAAAAGAGACACAGAATGTAGGCTATCATCCATGGCCAAAATCTCTCACTATCTGAGAGGAAAACCCACACAAATACTTCTTATAGATATTCCAATTGACGAATACCAAGACCAGGAACCTTGAACTATTTTCCACTCCAAGACCAAGACACTAGTTCTCTTGACTTTCAACCTTCTTCTCTTTTCCTCTTCTCGACTCTTTTTCCACTTTGATATTCTTAGCACCAAGACATTATTACCACCCAAACCTTGTCACTGTAATGACACCGATATCTTCTTACTGAGTCATCACCAAGATCTCATTTCATTGATGGCACTGAGTCATTCTAACTGTGATAACATCGATTCCTTCATACTGTGGTGGCACTGAAACCTAGTTATAGTGGTAGCATCAAAACAAACTATGGTCATACTGAGATTATCTCCTATCTGAGCACACTGAGATGGTCACCAAAACTATGATAGCAACAAACTGCGTTCAAACTGAGATGGCTCCAAGATTGTGGTTTTCTAAACTGTAATGACACCGGGATAGAGAGACTTCTTCTTTGTGATAATAACAAACCTTAATCACTATAATTTAATCGAAATGTTTGTTGCAATTATGATACAGGTGTTGCCCTTGATGGCAACTCACACAGATAACAGTTCACAGTGCAACGGGTTAACAACAAAGGATTACAGATTAGACTCTATAGATTGAAGAAAGAGAGGTATACACTGGTTCATTTTGTCCAAGTAGTGTATACATGTGTGTTAATAGAACAAAAGGAGTGTATACTTATGCATGCACTTTCATAGAAGGAAAAGCGCATATGGGATGGAAAACCAAGGTTTTGTTCCAAGCTATTAGTCTGAGGTATTTGGTCCGAGGTTTTGGTCCAAGGTATTGGTCTGAGGTATTTGGTTTTGGTCCGAGGTATTGGTTCGAGGTATTGGTCCTAAGTGGTTTTAGTCCAAGGTAATTGGTCCGAGGTATTGGTCCTAAGTGGTTTTGGTCTAAGGTATTGAGAAAGGCCTAAAAATATATAAGGAGGAGAAGATCATTAGGCCAAAGTGTGCAAGTATTGAATATCTTATGAAGAGTAAGATCAAATATGCAAGTTATGGGTTTATGATGTTTTTCTTGATCTTAACTAAGGATGCACCTAAGTGGTTGATGATGGATGATGGATCGGAATCATAAGACTTGAAATGAATTATCATTATGTGGTTTGATCATGGATAGTCTTGTCAAAATTCCCACTGTAGATCAATAGATTATGCAATATATTAGAGCAAAATACAAGATCTACTTCTACAACAAACTTTCGGAAGCTTAATCGAATATGAGCAAGATCAAATACAACACATATAACTGAGAATGAGAAATCAATCACACATAACAAAAAAGAATACTCTGGGGAAAGCCTCAGCTAAAACACCAATCTTTGTATTATCATACAAGGGGAAATATGTTCAGATTACAAAAAGAATCAGCTCACAAGCTATCCTGCTCTCTCTGCAATCAAACAATGCTGCTCATAGATAGTCAAAGGCTTCTCCAAACCTTCTCCTCTACTCTCCAAGCCTCCTATTTCCTTGCGTAGTTTTCCTTGGGGTCCAGTGCTACCACCTGTGTGAATTGGCCACTTCACACTCTCACTAACCTCTGATCTAACTGTGCAATCCTAAAGGAGATAATTCCTTCTGCATGGATGAGTTTCCTATTTAGGAAAAATCCTCCAACTAATAGTACACCGTCCCTTCCTCTGATCTCAACTTGGTCTTTGACTGAACTAACATGCATGAGTTATGTATGAGAGAATATCCAGTTATCTGAAGTGCAGCAGTTACATGCATGCATGCATTAACTAATTGAACTCACAATTAATTCCACAAACTGTTGGAACTAATATAACTGGACTTAACTTAGTTAACTGAGCTAACTAATTACAAATCAATATTACAACTCATCCTTATCTCTTTAACTGATGGATAAATTCCTCAATCAATGGAGAAATTGTTGCATGTCCCCACATAGACTTCATGTTTGATTTTCTACAACTAATTAACTCAAGATTAATTAATTAATTATTTACAAATAGCTGCTAAGATCAAATTCTAATTTTACTTCTCAATTTTAGTTCAGGGACTAACTAAAATTGGAATCTAACCCGAAATACTATTTATAGCAATGCTATTTTTATCACTTCCATTTTTCATTCCTTGTTGCTATGTCCAACACTGGTACCTGAACTACTATTTATAGCAGTGCTATTTTTAGGATTTGTTTTTGCTATTTTCAACACTCCCTCTCAACAAGAAAGGCATTCAACTCGAACCCGATCCTGAAACTTTGGAATGTTCTGCATGCAACACTTCTCCCAAGTGTTGTTGCTCCAACAACTCTAGAAAAAAAAAATCTCCCAAATGACCTCCCTGTTGGGATAGAAACATCCTTTGATGCTGAAGCTGCCTCTTCCACTGACAAGTTCTCCCTTTGTGACCTCTGAGCTACCGCAACATTCTATGTATCTCGCACCATTGAACACCTCTCTATGCCATCTTGCACTGGTGCAACACTCCTGTGCCTCTTGCATTACTGCAGCCTGCTAGCTCTGTGCTGTCTTGGGACTCCTGCACTATAGCTCTCTCTACCATTCCATCTGAATCTGCCTCTACCCACTCAGCTAGTCCTGCTACTCCTCATTGGGGCTCCCATAGCAAGGTCTAATCAAAGAGGTTGGGTACCTCAATGATCCTGCCCCTATTCTAGCCTTCTTGGGACTGTCACTCCACATCACCCCACCTCAGACCTGGAGGTATGGATGCATGTGATCCCTCTGCCCAATTGGCTTGAAATTTCCCCCTACTTGAGGTCTCTGCATGAGTGGATGCCTCCACTTGGTCCCCTCTCGGATTCTCTATTTGTGGCTACTCCACAACCTCCTGAAGCTGCTTCACCAATTGTGACTCCTCCACAATTGTCTGAGACTTCTTATGGCATTGCATGTTGAGAGGTAATGTACTCTCCCTCTCAACCACCAAGTCTCCAAAAGTTTCCTTGCTCCTCAAGGTTGTGCATGCATCTCGAACCTCAAGAGCATATAGGTTCTTAACTCATGAACCGATCTGCTTCACCTGTCTCATGGTGATGTGTCTAAGGAAAACCTTTCCCTTACTGAAGACTACATCATAGCCTTTATCTTCTAGCATTGCGATCGACATCAAATTTTCCTCAGTCCTAATACATACTTGACATCGGTCAAGGTAATGCGAGCTCCATGCTCCCTCTGAAAAATAATCATGCCTACACCTGAGACACTATACTTTTCATCATTACCCATCGCTATGAGTATCTGGAGATCTTTCTCCTCCAAAGCACTCAACAAACTCTTGTCGCCGGTCATGTGGAGTGAAGCTCCATTATCAAGAAACCAACCACATCCCACCATGGATGAAACCATGCATGCGAAGAGAGTGAAATCCAACTCAAACTGTGAGGCCAATGCCTCACCTTCAAATCCTTCCTTGGATCCCATCTTGGATTTCTTCAGTGGACAATTTGTAGTAAAATGGCCCACCTCATGACAACGAAAGCATCGCACTTTCAATTTGTCAAACTTCTTCCCACCATAGGAAGAACTCGATTTGGGATGAGAATCTTTCTCCTTCCCTTTCTTCGCCTTACTCACTAAGGTGCAATTTTCTTCATCCTCCTTGGATGAAGAACCATCTCTGGTGCTTCTCCTTATCTCCTCCTACATCAGATCCGAACAAAGTCGTTCCCAATCTGGCAGTTTCTCTCTTCCATTTACCGAGTCTTGGTAGCTATGCCAACTCTTAGGAAGATCGAGGAGCACAAGACTCACCATGTCATCATCAGTTGTCGTGATCCCTACATTTCCAAGCTCATCCCTACAGGTGGTGAGCCTATTCAGATATGTAGAGATCGTGTCGCCCTTTTCACACTTGATTTTCTAAAGCTTGCCTTTCAGCGCCAACTTCCTCTGATTGTTGTTGTTCTAATATAGGTCTTTCATTGTTTTCCACATCGAAAATGGTGTCTCCTTCCCATGGAGGCTCAAGGCAATGTGGTCTCGAACTCCCTTCAGGAGGATTCTCCTTGCTCTAGCCACACATTTCTTCCATTCTGCCGATTCTATAGCATCAGATGCTGCGGGCTTGGGGACTCCTTGATCATTGAAGTCATTTAGACTGTTATCCTCTAATATTGCTTCCATGTGATCCTTCCAAGCTATATAATTTGAGCTTCCATCAAGGGCATACTCGAGTCTTAAACTGTTGAACGCCATTGGTGAAATTGAGATGTGATAAGAACTCGACTTCTATATTCAGGAACCTCAAACTTCGAACTTCTCCCTTCTTGTATATTGTTCTTCGCTTTGATCACCTTTGCTCTGATACCATGTAGAAATTCCCACTGTAGATCAACAAATTATGCAATATACTAAAGAAAAATACAAGATTTACTTCTACAACAAATTTGCAGAATCTTAATCGAATATGAGCAAGATCAAATAAAACACATATAACTAAGAATGAGAAATCAATCACACATGAACACAGAAGAATACTCTGGGGAAAGCCTCAGCTAAAACCCCAATCTCTGTATTATCATACAAGTGGAAATATGTTCAGATTACAAAAAGAATCAGCTCACAAGCTATCCTGCTCTCTCTACAATCAAACAATGCTGCTCATAGATAGTCAAAGGCTTCTCCAAACCTTCTCCTCTGCTCTCCAAGCCTCCTATTTCCTTGCACAATTTTCTTTGGGGTCCAGTGCTACCACCTGTGTGAATTGGCCTCTTCACACTCTCACTAACCTCTGATCTAACTGCACAATCCTGAAGAAGATAATTCCTTCCGCATGGATGAGTTTCCTATATAGGAAAAATCCTCCAACGGATAGTACATTGTCCCTTCCTCTGATCTCAACTGGATCTCTGACTGAACTGACATGCATGAGTTATTTATGAGAGAATATTTAGTTATTTGAAGTGCAGCAATTACAACATGCATGCATTAACTAACTGAACTCACAATTAATTCCAGAAACTGTTGGAACTAATCTAACTAGAATTAACTCAGTTAACTGAGCTAACTAATTACAACTCATCCTTTTCTCTTTAACTGATGGATAAATTCCTCAATCAACGGAGAAACTGTTGCATGTCCCCACATAGACTTCCTGTTTGATTTTCTATAACTAATTAACTCAAGATGAATTAATTAATTCTTTTACAAATAGCTACTAAGATCAAATTCGAATTTTAGTTCTCAGTTTTATTTCAAGGACTAACTAAAATTAGAATCTAACCCGAAATATTGTTTATAGCAATTCTATTTTTATCACTTCCATTTTTAATTCCTTGTTGCTATGTCCAACACTGGTACCTGAAATTTTGTTTATAGCACTACTATTTTTAGCATTTCTTGTTGCTATTTTCAACAAGTCTAGATCTGAATATTGATGCATGTTTTATTCTGCAAATGTTATGATCTGGGTATGACTGAAGTCTGGAATAGCTATGAAGTTTTTAAGTTAGTATTTGCAGATCTGTAGGTTGGTTCACTTTGATAAAAGCGCGTATACACGTTGGTTCGACACATTGAAGTAGCGTATACATTACAAAATATGATGGTTGAAGTTGCAGTTTGTTCTGGTTGTTAATGCAGAGTTATGGGTTCTACTTTGTGTTCTGGTGACTATGTTCTGGTGACAGTGTTCTAAATGTTCAGATTTATTGATTGTGATTTGCTTCAGTGATGATGAGTTTTCAGTGATTGATTGATTTAGTTGTGGTTGATTCAAAGATTAATGATTGAGTTTCAATGATTGGTTGATGTAGATATATTTGATGGTTGTATTTCAATGGTGATTGATTTTGAGCTTCAATGTTACAAATGGGTCTAGTATGAAAATTTGATGAAATGAGGCCTTCAAATTGTGGTGTTGTGTTCCAGGAGTATCCAATCTGAAAATTTATGAAACGTGGTCCCTGGAGGAAGAAAGAAGGTCGTAGCCTTCTGTAGGCTGATGCCTATATACAAATTAACATATCATCTAGTACAAGAGCGAGGGGGTTGGAGCTCCCTTCCAGTAGTCGCTGGAAAATGAGTGAAGGTTGGAGCCTTTTGTAGGCTGACACCTATGTACTAGTAAATGGATCGGCTAGTACAAGAGTCAGGGGGTTGGAGCTCCCTTCCAGTAGCAGTTGGAAAATGAGTGAAGGTTGGAGCCTTATGTAGGTCGGCGCCTTTGTACTAGTAAACATATCGGCTAGTA
Source organism: Pinus taeda (assembly GCA_000404065.3). NCBI lineage: Eukaryota > Viridiplantae > Streptophyta > Pinopsida > Pinales > Pinaceae > Pinus > Pinus taeda. The sequence goes on along the minus strand of APFE030599861.1, from coordinate 51,195 downwards.
CAAGAGCTAGGGGGTTGTAGCTCCCTTCTAGTAGAAGCTAGAGAATGAGAGAAGGTTGTAGCCTTCTACTGGTGGGTGCTTGTGTACTAGTATGAGTCTGCACCAGTACAAGATTGTAAAGATGTTTTTCGTATATTAAAAGAAGTCAGCAGTAGGTGGTTTTTGTCCTGCATTGGGTTTCCGTCTTAAATCTTGGTGGTCATGTGTGCTGCTTATGTGTGATGGTTTATTATATTATTACTGCACATGGTTACTGTTTATATGGTTAATAAAGTATTGATGCACTGATTAAAGATCAACATAAAAGGAATTAAATGACTCATAATTTTGCTACATATACGTTGGTTGCTTTAAAGACAGTTGCGTGTACACGCGAGTTACCTTCGTTGAAGTAGCGTATATAAATAAGACTATGAAAAGAAAAAGTTATTGATTTCAATAATACTGATTCACCCCCCCTTAGTATTATTTCCAATAATTGGTATCAGAGGAGGTCCTTTGGTAGAAGCTTGATCGCTTGAAGGAGATCCGTAGAAACAATGGGAAAGAAGCTGAAGAAGAAAGCACCTTAGAAGAAGAAGACATCTCAAAGGAGAAAGGACAACAGGAGAGATAATTGGCCGTTAGGCGGAAGCAAGTATTCAAATTCAGAATCACCTCAGATTGAAGATGAACAAGAAAAAGAAGTATTAGATACAAATTTTTGGTCTTCTGGTGATACTTTTCTCTGTTCATGTAATGTTGAAGATATTGAAAGTGATATTGAAAGAAATATAGAGGAAAAAGTTAAAAGACTCACAAATAAAATTAGAGACCAACAAGATCTATTTAACAAAAGGGAGTGTGCCTTCAAAGAAGAAGTCACCAGATTAAAAGCTTAGTTGGAGGAAGGAAACAAGGTAAGGAAGCAATATAACGAAAAGGGAGATCAATGTCAAAAGTTGCAAGATGAAGTGACATCATTAAGAAATGAAGCAAATTAAAAGAGCACAATAATCAAGAGACTTAAAGATGGATCCAATTAATATGAAACTCTTGAAGCTAAGATCCTCTCTCTAAAAGAAGATCTTGAAAAATCAAATAAGCATAATGAAGAACTACCTCAAGCAGATGAAGAACATTAAAATGAGATTCTCAAATTAAGGCAACAAGTGGAAGAAGGAAGAAAGGCTGAAGAAATCATGAAGACGCAATACCTTGAAAGGGAAGAACAATATCAGGTTGAGGTAAATATCTTAAAAGGTAAATTAGAAGAAAATGATAAGATGTTACGAGTTCAAGATAGTACAAAGATTTTGGAGTAGTCAAAGGTCTCATACCATCAAAACTAGTCTTGATTTTCATGAATCCGTTGAAGGCGAATCTAGCTCTCAAGATGAGGAAAAGGAACTCTAATGAAAAATATGAAATGCTCAACAAGATGAGAAGTCAACCCCATCAACAACCCAGGAAAGAAAGTCTTCAAAGAAAATCTTTTACTCGTAACTATGGAAGTGATAGTTGGATATTTCCTCTGATGAATAATGTTGAATGTTTTATATGTCATAATTTTGGACATGTTGTAGCAAGATGCAGAAGTAGAATGGTTCATGACCATCACACAAAATGATCATCCGCTTCTAGGTACTTTAAGGGATATTGTTTTTATTGAAATATGTTTGGTTACAAAGCCATTGACTTCTATAGAAGGAATATGAAACATCTAAGATGTTATGCATATAAAAAATTTGGACATATAGCAAAGGAATGCAGGAGCAATTTTCGGGCACCATACCAAAAGAGAAAACATCATCACACTCGAAAATATGGAAGAAGAAGGAAGTACAGTCAGAAATATGTGGCATAGCACAGAGTACAAACATAACAAACTCGGGGGGAGCTGAAAGTGTGAAACTTCAGTGTTCTAAATCTCATATGCAATTTTCATGAAGACAAGTCACGTATATACGCGAGTTCGAAGCTGCACTGTCATGTATATGTTGGTTTGAGGAAAAAACAGTGGGACAGACTCAGAAAAAAGGGTCTGATATGGTTCATCAATTATCAAATATCTACTCTATTCTGATTGATGATGATTATAGGATAGTGATAATATGTAGAAGTTCTCTTGGCCCTCATAAGTTGTTGATGACTTGATGTATATCTTATTGATGATGAGGCCTTTATGATTCTTACTAACAAATGCAATGATCAGATCTGACATTGAACAATTGGCACAGATTTAGGGGGAGCATATGCTTTTCATAATGCATTGTTGGCATTATGTTAGAAGTGTTGAAAATAGCAACAAGAAATGATAAAAATAGAACACGAATATTCCGATTTCAATTTGTCCTTGAATTAAAATCGAATTTAGTCTTGCTAGCTACTTAAAAATAATTAAGTTATTTTGGCTTAATTAGATGGAGAAAGTCAAGTTAGAAGTCTTTATGAAGTCATACAAGCGTTTTCCCTTAAATTAAGGAGATAAGCCTTAAATTAAGGAGATAAGGTTGAGTTATATTTGAGTGGTAATTAGTTAACTTAGTTTACTGAGTTAAGTCCAGTTAAATTAGTTCCAAACTGTTTGAGGAACTAATAGAGAGTTAACAGTCAGTTGATGCATGCATGCACTCAACTAATATACTCATTATAACAAAACAGGCAATTTATGCCAGATTTAGCACCAGATTTTAGTGTATTTTTCTCTCCATTGGTATGAGCAGCCTCGCGCTAAATCTGACTCTATTGTACAATTTTTAAAGCATTCTTTTTTGCGTCAAATTTTGCATCTTTTTTTATGCCAAATTTTGCATCATATTTTGCACCAAGATTTGCATTTGGCTTTACAATAGGTTTTGCTTCTAGTTTTGTGCCATTTTTTGCATCATTTTCTGCTTCCTGTTTTGTGCCATTCTTTTCTTCTATTTTTGTGTCGATATCTGCATCGAGTTTTACACCATCTTTTGCATCTCATTTAGTGCCTTTTTTTTCATCGAGTTTGTGCCAGTTTTTGCATCTAGTCTTATGCGATTTTTTGCTTCTAATTTTGTACTTATTTTTACATCTATTTTTGCACCAACTTTTCTGTCTTTTTTTACACCATTTTTGCATCTAATTTTGCACCATATGCTGAAACTGATTTAGTGCCAAATTTTTCATCCATTTTTGAACCATTTTTTTCCTCCACTTTTTCGTTTCATTTGTCTCCTTTTTTTGCATCATATTTTGCACCTAATTTTGCATCATTTGTTGCATCCATGTTAGCATCATTTTTAACAACATTTCTTGCATCCAATTTTTCATCCTTTTGAGCATCTAAATTTTCACCCTATGTTGGACCATGTATTGCGTCCACCTTTGAATCCCATTTTGTGTCTAAAGTTACATTCAATTTTGAGCCATTTTTTCGTCTACTTTTGCATTTGTTTTTGCACCAAGTTTTGAATCATTTGTTGCACTTCAGTTTGCATCCAAATTTGAGCCATTTTTATGCCCATTTTCGCACCATTTTTTCTACTTTTATGTCCAAATTTTCACCATTTTTTATGTCCAATTTTGCAACGTTTTGGTGTCTAATTTTACATTCTCTTTGGAATCCAAATTTGCATCCTTTTTTGCTGCCACATTTTGTGTCCACATTTACATCTCATTTTGCACCTAGATTTTAGTTTGAATTTTCATCTAGTTATGCATAATTTTTGGCATCCTTAGTTTCACCCTTTTTTAGTCCCATTTTGCTTCTTGTTTTGTGTCCTTTCTTACATCCTTTTTGCACCCAATTTCGCATCGAAATTTTACACCATTCTTTTCATCCTCATTTTGGTGTCCATTTTTGCATCCTTGTTTGCGCCCAATTTGGTATCTTTTTGTATGCCCTATTTTGTTCCCTTCTTTGTGTCTATTTTTGCACCCCTTTTTAATTCTACTTTAAAACCCTTTTTGTCTCATTGTTTGCATCTTGTTTTGATGGCTAGTTTAACATCCAATTTTACTCCCAATTTTGCATCGATGGTTACATCCACTTTTGGCTTCTTGTTTAGAGTTTTACTTTTACTTCCATTTTACTAAATTTATTACATAGTGAAATATATTACAGTTTCTAAACATCATTTTGCTGTAGGATTTAATGCACAGTTAGATGAACACAAAACCCTCTCAGTTTATCCTAGAAACCTAAGATAGACTAATTAAGATCATGGTTGTTCTAAGGCTCAAGATTCTTAGTAGATCAAGATGTAGAGTATAGATTAAGAAAAGAAGAATGAATCATGTGAGTCCTCGCATGCAGGTATTGTTGGAGTTTTTAGTGTCGCTGGGAAGTGCTCCTAGATAGCTCCAAATCTTGGCCCTACACACAAGAGAGAAAACACAGAAAACTTCACAACATAATATCTTGATAATTGAAACTATAATAAACATATAAATGTTACTAAATAAATAAATATAAACCAAAATCCCATACATTCATTAGTTAAATAGGATGAGTAAATAATGAATAGTAGCATATGGAAGGAAGAACAAATAATCTATATTAATAAAGGAGTTGGAGGAAAGTTACAACCATCAAATGCAGTTGCAACAACACCTCCCCCAACTCCTAGCTCCAAAACTCTCCCTCTCAAGATAGATCTTAGCAACATGAAAATACATGAATTCCCATCATTTCCTCAATGGCCAAGCCTCCAATATATAGGAAAGTGAAGCCTATGGAGATTTCCCAAATTCCTCAATAGTTCAATTTTGGCAAAAGCTTTTGGGTGAATAATGTTTCCTTATATAAAGATGGCATTTTCCACTTTTTAGATGCTTTTGTGCTTAGGAAAAAGCTTCCCCATGCTTTATGGCTCTTTCCCACTTTTGTATGCTTTTATTTTTTAGGAAAAATCTAAAGATGAGGATAAAGAGATCACATTCCACCATATGAGTTTCCGAAAGTGAACAAGAATGTCAAATTCTAGTTAACTCGAGCTTTTTTCCTCACATTAGAGGAATTTTCATTTTAAAATGTTAGCATTGAATTTCCATGTCATAATGTGTAAGCCAATCAAAATCCTTTAAAATTTAAAAAGACATACATGTTGACTAGCAGTGGATTTTTTTTAAATAATAAACTTACCTAATTAACTGTGAATGGCTGCCCAAGTGACCCAAACTATATTAAATATAAAAATAAAATAAAATCATATCTAAAAAGTTAGAATATAAGATATTTTTAATGAAGGGTAAATCATGGCGTGTTAAATAAATAAATTTAAATATAAAATCCTAAATCCTAAATTTAATTTAAATTTTAAATTTACTTTCTTGATTTTAATTTTAAATTTACTTAATTTATTTTATTAAATCTTGTATTGATAAATTAATTTAAATATAAAATATAAATATATGGTTATTTTGATAAAAGTGCATTTATTTGGGTAACTTAAATTTAACTTAAATTGATATTTTAAATTTTCCTTTTAAATATAAATTTTCTTAAATCTTGTGTTAATAAATTAATTTCAATATAAAATACGTGTAGATGGTTACTTTTTATAAAAGTGACGTTTATTTGGGTAATTTAAATTTCCTTTAAATTTTGAATTTGTTTTTTTAATTTAAATTTTCTTTTTTAATTTAAATTTTATTAAATCTTGTGCTAATATATTATTTAAATATAAAATACATATACAATTATTTTGATAAATGTGACATTTATTTGGGTAATTTTGGTAAAAGAACAATAAAAATGATATATTAAAAAATTATCTACATGGCATTATTTTATTAGTTTCTTATTTTTTTCTTACGTGGTTATTTTTGGAGTTGAAAATTCCTCTAATGTGAGAATTTTGGTAACAAAAGTTAGATTAAGTTAGATGAAAGGGACAACTTGTTATAGACTAGGATACCGTGGTTCTCATGGTACATAACTTGTATTATAGGCTTATATAGTTTAAGAGAAAGGGGTATTTCAACCAACATCATAGTATTCTCCTCCAAGATGATCAGGAGGTATTTTCATGTATAACACATTTAAGAATATATCACAATTCAAATTCATAACTTAGTATTTGTAAACAAATTTAAGAGTAATTGACAACGTTCATAAAAAATATAGCAGCATCCTCATATAAAACAATTTTCCGTCAAAAAATCATTGACAATTTTCAATATACATATATTACTACTAAACCAACATTTATCACATATATCATTATTCCAAGGTAAATTCACAACATTACATCCAAAAATAGTCTTATCATCATACATAATCATTCCCCACAAAAAAGCATTGACAGGTTTCAACACATATATAAAGTAACAAGATAATACTAATAATATCCTCATCATCTTTAATCAAATCAACTAAGATTCAAATGTGTGATTATCATATCAAAATATTTCATGAACAACATTATTCTAAGGTAAATTCACAACACCCATCAAAAGATAGTAATATCATCATACATAATAATTCTCCATCAAAATAATGTTGATAATTTTCAATATATACATAAAATAACAAGATAAAAATGACAATATCATCATCATATTTAATCAAATCAACTAAAATTCAATGTAAGGTTACCAAGTGAAAATGTTTCATAGATATCATTATGCTAATGTAAATTCACAATATCCATAAAAAATAGGTATCTCATCATACACAATAATTCTTCATAAAAAAATTTGTACACAGTTTTCAACATATTCATAAGGTAAAAAGATAGTATCAATAGTATCATCATCATTATTCAAATAAACTAAAATTCAAATGCATGATTACCATATTAAGATATCCAACTAAATATAAAAAGTAACGCATGACTAGCTAGCACCACAAAAATCATAGTCAAGCTCATCCTCATGATCATTTCCATGATCATCATCCTAACCATCTTGATAATATCATCCACATAATCATCACCAATTCCATCGCCATCCTCATCATCATCATCTCTAATATATGATGTAATCTAAACATCGTCTATAGCATCATCTTCATGGTCATTACCTATAACTTTCTCGAAAAAAATCAATATTACATGTTAGTACTAATTCTATAGCAAAATGAATATTTTTATTACAATGCTAATAATAAAATGAGTTAGGACATAATAACATTTAATAATAATAAAAATAAAATTAAAATATGGCTTAAGATATATTGGAGATCCAACTAAGATTACACTTGTAATTCACATTAAGTAGTAGAAGCATTTTTTAATCCATATGAAGTAGGTACCCATTTGTTCTTCATATTATAATGTGAATGTTTCTTATGATTTCCATGCAGAATTGGTAAATTAATATTTACTAGAATCTTTATTTGAAATTACAATTGTAATTCAGATTAGAAATAGAAGAAATTTTAATAAAAAAAGAATGTCACATGAAAAAGCAAATTGTTTTTAATGAAAAATAAGTCGCATAAAATATGAATGTCACATGAGTTGTTTTTAATGCATGTACTTTTTTCTATAATAATATGGATCCTAATGTTTGTTCAAGAACAAATGCTCACAAATAATTACTTCATTTTATCCATTATCACACTTAATCCATTATACCTAGTGACGACAATGATTCCATTCAAATTGCTTTGAACTCCCTAAATATAATGTAAAAGAGAAAACTCCACGACCATGACCATGACCGCAGCCCCCTCCCTTGCCTCATCTACCATCAAAGACAATGAACTTGGAGTTATGACCACGATAGCAACCCCTCCCTTTCCTTCTATCCACCATTAGAGGCATTGAACTTGGAATTAAGAGTACTCATGTTTTCTTTGCTCTAACTAATCTCCAAGGAATCAAAACTTGATCAATATATCAAGGACTCCATCAAGGAATAGATATATCATAAGAGAAGCTCAATAGGCTTTGTGAAAAGAGTG
>APFE030599861.1:14690-32471 GCA_000404065.3 Pinus taeda | reverse complement strand
GATTCCCCCCCCCCCCCCCCCTCTTAGTATTGTTTCCAACAATTGGTATCAGAGGAAGTCCTTTGGTAGAAGCTTGATCGCTTGAAGGAGGTCCGTAGAAACAATGGGAAAGAAGCTGAAGAAGAAAGCACCTCAGAAGAAGAAGACTCTCAAAGGAACAAAGACAGCAGGAGAGACAATTGGACGTTAGGTGGAAGCAAGTATTCAAATTCAGAATCACCTTAGATCGAAGATGAATAAGAAAAAGAAGTATCAGGTACAAATTTTTGGTCTTCTGGTGATACTTTTCTCCATTCATGCAACGTTGAAGATATTGAAAGTGATAGTGAAATAAATATATAGGTAGAAGTTAAAAGACTCACATATAAAATTAGAGATCAACAAGATCTATTTAACAAAAGGTAGTGTGCCTTCAAAGAATAAGTTACCAAATTAAAAGCTCAGTTGGAGGAAGGAAACAAGGTAAGGAAGCAATACAAGGAAAAGGGAGATCAATGTCAAAAGTTGCAGGGTGAAGTGACATCATTAAGAAATGAAGTAAATGAAAAAAGCACAACAATCAAGAGACTTAAAGATAGATCCAGTTACTATGAAAGTCTTGAAGCTAAGATCCTCTCTCTAAAAGAAGATCTTGGAAAATCAAATAAGCAGAATGAAGAACTACCTCAAGCAGATGAAGAACAAGAAAATGAGATTCTCAAATTAAGGAAACAAGTGGAAGAAGGAAGAAAGGCTAAAGAAATCATGAAGAAGAAATATCTTGAAAAGGAAAGACAATATTAGGTTGAGGTAAATATCTTAAAAGGTAAATTAGAAGAAAAGGATAATCTGTTTCTTCAACTTGTCCTGACGATGAACCACACTGGTTGGTTCGAAACACGTCGACAATGATCTTTTTATGTGATTTACGCAGAAGCTCTTTTTACAAATATGATGGATCATAGAAGCCTCAATTCTACAAGGATAATCTGTTACGATTTCAAGATAGTACTAAGATTTGGATAATATTCTTAGTAGTCAAAGGTCTCCTACCATCAAAATTGGTCTTGGTTTTCATGAATCTGTTGAAGGTGAATCTAGCTCTCAAGATGAGGCAAGGAACTCTAATGCAAAATCTGAAATGCTCAACAAGATGAGAAGTCAACCCCATCAACAACCAAGGAAAGAAATCCTTCAAAGAAAATCTCTTACTCCTAACTATGGAAGTGATAGTTAGATATTTTCTCTGATGAATAATGTTGAATGTTTTATATGTCATAATTTTGGACATGTTGCAGCGAGATGTAGAAGTAGAATAGTTCAAGGCCGTCACACAGAAAGATCATTAGCTTCCAGGTACTTTAAGGCATATTGTTTTATTGTAATATGTTTGGTCACAAAGCCATTGTCCGCCATAGAAGGAATACGAAACATGTAAGATGTTATGCATGTAACAAATTTGGACATATAACAAAGTTTTGCAGGAGCAATTTTTGGGCACCATACCAAAAGGGGAAAACATCATCAAACTCGAATATATGGAAGAAGAAGGAAGTGCAGTCAGAAAGATGTGGCATAGCACAGATTACAGACATAACACACTTAGGGGGAGTTGAAAGTGTGAAACTTCAGTGTTCTAAATCTCATACAAAATTTTCATGAAGATAAGTCACATATATACACGAGTTTTAAGCTCCATAGTCGTGTATATGTTGGTTTGAGGAAAAAGAAGTGGGACGGACTCAGAAAAATGGGTCTGATATGGTTCAGTCAATTATCAAATATCTACTCTGTTTTGATTGATGATGATGATAGGCTGTTGATAATATTTAGAAGTGCTCTTGGCCCTCATACGTTTTTGATGAATTGATGTATATCTGATTGATGATGATGCCTTGATGATCCTTACTAACAAATGCAATGATCAGATCTGACATTGAACAATTGGCACATATTCAGGGGTAGCATATGCTTCTCATAATGCATTGTTGGCATTATGTTAGAAGATATTGGTACATGAAGATACTTATATTGCTTGATCCACATAGTTGTTTTGATTCAGGTGACTCTTTTGATGATGGACATATACAGGCTGCTGATCTTGATGTTGCTAGAAGATGTTGATGGTGAAATTCATATATGTTGTATAATAGTTTCTGATAACTAGCATGGTCTTGTTTAGTTTGTTGTTCCTTCTTATAAATGTCATGTAAATCATTTGATGTAATGGTCATGAAAATACCTAATTTGTAACCCCGCTATGCATGGGAAGGATGATCTAGTAATTTCTATTTCAGTCATGTATAAACAATTCGTGTATCCCCACTTGGTTGGGAGATTGATGTATGTATGAGTCATTGGTGATAGGAAGGTAATACTCACATAGTTGATTTATAGAGTCATGATTTTCTTTTGGAAAATATTTTTGCAAACTCTGCATGTCCTCAAGGGGAGCATGGATGATTTAGTACATTTCAGCATGTATAAAGGGGGGGCTTAATCAGATAATTCAACATGTAATTAGGGGGAGCATGGACAACATAATGTATATCAAAGGGGGACAATATCTTGGTCCACCCTTTGCCCTTGATGTCAAAGGGGGAGAGTGTCTTGGTGTTGTTGTTGCCATCAAGTCCAAAGGGGGAGATTATCGGCATTATGATACAGGTGTTGTCCTTGATGGAAACTCACACAGATGGCAATTCATAGTGCAACAGGTTAACAATAAAGGATTACAGATCAGAATCCAGATATTGAAGAAAGAGAGGTATACATTGGTTAATTTTGTCTAAGTAGCATATACACGCGGGTTAACGGAACAAAAGGAACATATACGTATGCACACACTTTCACAGAAGGAAAAGCACGTATGGTATGGAAAACCAAGATTTTGGTCCAAGGTATTGGTCTGAGGTATTTGGTTCGACCTTTTGGTCCAAGGTATTGGTCTGAGGTATTTGGCCCGACGTATTTGGTCCGAGGTATTCGGTCCAAGGTATTGGTCCTAAGTGGTTTTGGTCTGAGGTATTGGTCCTAAGTGGTTTTGGTCTAAGGTATTGAGAAAGGCCTAAAACTATATAAGGAGGAGAAAATCATTAGGCCAAAGTGTGCAAGCATTGAATATCTTATGAAGAGATAGATCAAATATGCAAGTTATGGGTTTATGATGCTTTACTTGATCTTAATTAAGGATGCACCTAAGTGGTTGATGATGGATGATGGATCGGCATCATAAGACCTGTAATGAATTATCATTATGTGGTTTGATCATGGATAGTCTATATCTGAATATTGACGCAGTTTTGTATTCTGCAAAGGTTATGATCTAGGTATGGCTGAAGTCTAGAATAGCTGTGACTTTTTTGAGTTAGTATTTTCAGATCTGAAAATTTGATGAAACGAGGCCTTCAGATTGTGGTGTTGTGTTCTAGGAGTATCCAGTCCGAAAATTTATGAAACGTGGTCCCTGGAGGAAGAGAGACGATTGTAGCCTTCTGAAGGCCGACGCCTACGGACAAGTAAACTTATTTGTCAGTACAAGAGCCATGGGGTTGGAGCTCCCTTCCAGTAGCAGCCGGAAAACGAGTGAAGGTTAGAGCCTTCTGTAGGCTGGTGCCTACATACTAGTAAATGGATCGACTAGTAAAAGAGCCAGGGGGTTGGAGCTCCTTTCCAGTAGCAACTCGAAAATGAGTGAAGGTTGGAGACTTTTGTAGGCCGGCAGCTATGTACTAGTAAACGGATCAGCTAGTACAAGATCTAGAGGGTTGTAGCTCCCTTCCAGTAGAAGTTGGAGAACGAGAGAAGGTTGTAGTCTTCTGCAGGTGGGTACCTATGTATTGGTATGAGTTTGCACTAGTACAAGATTGTAAACATGTTTTTCTTATATTAAAAGAAGTCAGCAACAGGTGGTTTTTGTCCCACATTGGGTTTCCACCTTAAATATTGGTGTTCATGTGTGTTTCTTATGTGTGATGGTTTATTTTGTTATTACTCCACATGGTTATTGTTGATATGGGAAATAAAGTATTGATGCACTTGTTGAGCCCTGAACTTGCATCTCTCCTACACACTTTCCTAGACTTTTTCCACTCACCTGGACTTCCTAAGCTATCAAAATCATTGCATATTGATTCCAAAAGAGTATTAAAATGGTTTTCTAACTATGTTTTGTGTTTGTTGTTTGAACTAGATTTTTACTCATTAGCTGCGGAATCCTGTCACTTTCCACAGCTAATTCAAATTTCCGCAACTGTTTTTTTTAAACTCTGTATTGTAGGTGTCATTAGGCAAAGCAAGACACATGGGCAAGTTGGAAATGACCTAGACATGGATCAGGTCCTATTGGTTCAATCAGATTCATCAGGGAAAGCCGTGGTCAATGGTGGTCAAGCAGTGGTCAAACAGAGGAGTCCTACAACAATAGGACTCTGTTTCCAAGCACGTGAAGGATTTTCGTGGCTGTTCTTAGATCCCTTGGGACATATCGATAGTTGTGGACTGCTCCACAAGGCGAATCCAACAGCGTCCCTTGATAGATTTAATAATCTCGGCAACCATTATGCTAAATCCATGGACGTTGTCTTTTCCATGTCCTCTGTTAATGTAGTTTCACAGGAAAATAGTTATGAGTTTCTTGTTATAAATAACGCATTTCCAAATGCATATAGTTAGTCTTTTTGCTTATGTATTTCATTGTTAAGTTGTTGTGCCGTGACACTAGTCCCACTGTGGAATTGTCCTCTGTTTTAATATAAAAGAAAACTCTATTTCTACATGACTGCGTGAGCGTAATTTTGGATTAATAGCCTATTGACTGAGGCCGTGCAGAGGGCCCCTGCACACTGAGGTTTCGTTTTCTTATTGTTGTACAGTTTCATGTAGTGTTTCTTTATGTCTATTGCATATATGCCATAGTTATTCACTTGTGTATATTTCATTTATTATGGTACTAACACTTCATTCTTGTTCATAATTTTACATGCTTCGTACATTGTTGTTAATGCTGATCAATGTGTGTATGTTCCAAGTTAGAGTAGGCCCGGGCACTTTTTACACATTTCCTTTTGCAAAAACTAGTGGCATGGAATCAGTCTTTCTACTGACTTGCTTTTCTTAGCTTTTAATTCTAGTTCTGTTTTGTTGATTTCAGTTTTTTTCACTTGGTTTGTTAGATAGTTTAGAAATCAACTTACTCATATCATTGACGGTGTCCCCGAAAGCCATAGCTTAGACTACCTGGCGAGGTATCGAAATATGAATGAAGTGATTTGGTTTTAGCTTTACTTTTCTGCAAATTAGATATCATATTGCTTATATCATTAACGATGTCTCCAAAAGCCATAGCTTAGACTACCTGGCGAGGTATCGAACTCTGAATAATGTAATTTGATTTTAGTTTTACTTTTATGCAAATTAGATATCAGATTGCTTATATCGTTGATGATGTCTCCGAAAACCATAGCTTAGACTACTTGGTGAGGTATTGAACTATGAATAATATAACTTGATTTTAGTTTTACTTTTCCATAAATTAGATATCAGATTGCCCATATCATTGAAGGTGTCTTTGAAAGCCATAGCTTTGACTACCTGGTGAGGTATCGAACTATGAATGATGTGATTTGATTAGATTGCAATTTTTTATTTGTTTAAGTGCAGTAGTTTAATTTAATTTTCTGTATTTAGACAGCAGCAGAAATAATGGTTTCATGATCAATAGTTTATTATTTGTTTTAGATAGCAGCTCATTTTCATTCTTGCTCAAGTATTACTTTCATCACTAGTATGTTCTAAGACTTTTTGAAGTGTCAAGTTATGAGAATCATTATAGAGGACATAATCGCCTAAAATCTATATCCATACTTGCCTTCTGGAGACTTAGGAATAGGATTTCCATTTAGGACATAAACGAAGATAAAATCCCCCAAAACAAAATAAAAAATGAAAACGAAAAAAAGTAAGAGAGAGGTTGTCTTGAACATATAGTGCACCACACTTCATCAATTTACGACCCCCGGATTGATAATTAATGTAGCAATTTAGGACACACTAAATTGACCAAACATTTTGGCGCCATTGACGGGGAAGTGTAACTAGGTAGCCGATCTCTTATATATATATATATAAAAGGGAAATTGATAACTTCTCGAAGTATGCTCTCCTCTTGCACCTAGTGTATTATGGAGGATCAGAAAAGAGAGTTACTGGTTCAATAATTTCTTGAGTATGCTCTCTTCTTGCACCTAGTGTGATCTAGAAGATCAGAAAGAGAATTATTAGCATGACTTGAAGAGAAAAATAAAAATAAAAAAATGACATGCATAGAGCAAGAGATTCTAGGGGAAGGTTTATAACTAGGGCCAAGAGTTCGATTTTCACAACTCCAGCTTCTTCAAGGCATAGACAAGATACACCTCCATCTACTCCCAGCCTTAGGATTCCTGGAATTCAAGGAGCAGCAACTGAATTAGAGGATTCTCCCACACTATCTACTGAATCTGATCTAGGAGAAGAACCTTTCTTCACTTCTACAGGGGAACATATTGTAATCAAAGAGGTAGAATCACCTGAAGAAGAGGGAAAGAGAGAAACTCTCTTTCATCCACCATTGATAGAAGAACCAGAGGAATCTGAAGAAACTATCATGACGGAGGAAGTAGTAGATGGATCTGGAGGTACAGGTAGAGGTAGAGGAAGAGTAAATAATGGAGGCAACAATGGAGGAGGCAGAGGTAATAACAGAAGAAATAGGGAAGGAGATAACTCATTTGTATTCCCTATAGTTGATGAGGAAACTCATACAACCATGAAAAGAATTTCACCATATATCCTCCCAAAATTTTATGGGTTGCGAAGTGAGGATCCTGAGACATTTCTATTTGAGTTTGAAATCGTGTGCCAAAGTTATGACTATATGGAAGACTCTCAAAAACTGAAACTGTTTCCTTCAACATTGAAGGGAGCTGCTTTGAAATGGTTCATGGGATTAGTCACTCAATCTATTAGGACATGGGATGATATGAAATAAACTTTTTTGGATAGATACCTAGACTATTGCATGCCCGCCAATCTTAAGGATGAGGTATTCAAAATGATGCAAAAAGAAGATGAAAACCTGGAGGATTTTCTTGAAAGATTTCAATACAACTTAAAGAGAGAAAAAATGAGTAACTTAGATGAGGAAACCTTGAAACCCCTTCTATTGAAATCCATTAGAGATGAATGGATAGATATTTTAAACATGATGGGGAAGGGAGACATTTCTCAACTTCCACTTCGTGACATAGCAGAACTATGTGTCCATCTCTCAAGGGGAAAATCTAGAACGAGAAAAGGGCCTAGAGAGCCTTCTCTTTTTGGAGCAAACAAATCTGCAACTGGATCGGTAAGTAGGGCAGAGATTAGCAATATGCTTGATGAATTCAAAACTGGTATTTTTGGGATCCTTAGTGAACAGCTAGATACCCTTAAAATACTAAACAAGCAGAAAACAGAAGCTGATGCCTTGGCCATCTTTTGTCCAAAATGTAGAAAGAAACATGCTCTAAGGGAATGCTCAGAAAGTCATGAGACCAAGGATTGTCCTTCAATTCTTGGACTCAAAGCTGTCTTTCAAGAGGATCCAAATTCAGTAGAATCCCTTTGTTTTGTTTCAAGGAGACCTTGGCAAGGGCAATAAAATCAAGGGTTTAACAACCCTATGAACTTTTAGCCCCCGCCAAATTGGAATTTTTGTCAACAACCTTGGCCCCAACCTCAAAATCCATATCAATCATGGGCACAAGAGATGCAAAATCCTTATGGGAGATTTGCTCAATTTTACCAATATCCTCCATCTTTTCAAAATCAACAAACTCCACAACTTCCAAACCAAAATACCCAGATTTCATTACCATTTCCACAACAACCTTCTCAACAAAATCCAAATCCTCAACTCATGCTTCCATTTCAACAAAAGACAAATCAACTTCTAGCTCAGCCATTGCCAAATCCTAACAATAAAAATCCTCAGAATGCTTACATGATAGAAGGACAACAATTTCCTACCTATATGATTGTTCCTCTTAATGATGTACAACTCAGGTTTAGTAGAGTTTTAGAAAAACCTTCTATAGATGTCCAGGAGCAAGATACCTCTAAGCAGGATTCTCTTAAAGTCAATAAAGGTTCTAAGGAGGCATCTCTTCAAAACTCAAACACCCAAAAAGAGAAAGAAAAAGAGTCAACCCCCACAACTCCTATAGTTAAGAAACCTGCATCTTTATCCACACCTCCTTTCCCTGAAAGATTACAAATTGGCAAAGGGGTGGAAAAATAAATATTGTTGCCTGACTATGATTTTCTAGATGAATTAAAGAATGTCTGTATCAAGATTCCCTTGTTACAAGCCATTAGAGAGATTCCTATACTAGCAAAAACAATAAAGGAGTTGAGTCTCAAAAGACCAAGAAGGAAACAAAGAGATATAAGAAGAATCCACCTGGTAGGAAAAATTTCAGATATCCTGATGGGAAAAATTACCATGCAGAAGTATGTAGATCTAGGTAGTCCAATTGTCAAGACACATATAAATGGGATAAAAATTCCAAATACTTTGATTGACTTAGGGGCTGCTGTAAACATTATGAGTAGTCGGACTATGGAACAGCTTAAACGTGCTAATCTTCTCTTTACACCTACCTTACTGCAACTTGCAGATAGATTAATAATCAAACTAGATGGTGTACTAAAAGATATTTCAGTCTCCTTAGATCTTGGGAATATCCAGTAGATTTTATGATTTTTACTCCCAAGAGTAATTTAGGAGGTCACCCACTCATCTTAGGAAGACCTTGGCTAGCCACAGCTGATGCTTTTATTAGTTGTAGATCTGGGGATATGTACATTTCTTATGGTAGTTCAACAAAGAAATTCAATTTGTATCCTCCAGCAAAAGTAATCACAGAAGTAGGAGACAATGAATGGATCGATGATAACGACACTATACAACCTGTCTTTACCATTTCTGAAATCAGTGAAGATAGTCAAATTCTGAACACATTAGAAAACTTTGAAACATCTTCAAAATATGACCACACACAATTTCAGTTAGATTCTGACATTGAATATTTATCATCAATACAAATGTCTCTTTACTCTATGGAAGACTTCGGTAGTTCTAACATTGAGATTTTTCTAGGAAAAACATTGAATATCAACAAAAATATGGAAAAGTCACAACAGGAAGAATTAACCAAAATCTTACAAAAACATTTTACTGCATTTTCATGGGAGTATACTGATATGAAGGGTATTGACCTTAAGACTTGCATTCATCACATCTATATTGAGGAAAATAGTAGACCAATCAGACAACCTCAAAGAAGAATGAATCCAAATCTTAAGGAGCTAGTGAAAGAAGAGCTCCAAAAACTAGTCAATGTAAATTTCATTTATCCAATTTCAGATAGTCGATGGGTTTCTCCTTTGGTTATAGTACCTAAAAAGAATGGTAAATGGAGGGTATGCATTGATCACAGGGAATTGCATAAATCAACTTTGAAGGATCACTTTCCTTTGCGTTTTATCGATCAGGTATTAGATACATTAGCAAGCAAAAAGTATTTTTCATTTTTGGATGGTTTTAGTGGTTATAATCAAATTCAGGTAGCACGTGAAGATCAAGATAAGACCACATTTACCTTTCCATGGGGAACTTTTTCTTATCAAATGCTTCATTTTGGATTATGTAATGCACCCGCAAAATTCCAAAGAGCAGTACTAGGAATTGTTTCTGATCTAATCCATGATTGTGTAGAGGTTTATATGGATGATTTTACAGTTTATGGTGATTCGTTTGAGGAGACATTAGAAAAATTGGAAAAAGTCCTTATAAGATGTAAAGAAACAAACGTTTCATTAAGCCATGAAAAATGCTTTATGATGTTTACTGAAGGTATTATTTTAGGACATCATATTTCACGGGATGGGATTAAGGTTGATAGATCAAAAGTTGAAGTCATCTCCAAGTTACCTATTCCAAATTGTCAAAAGGATGTTAGAAGTTTTCTGGGATTTACTGGTTATTATAGAATATTTATAGAAAAATTCACTAAAATAGCATCTCCACTATTCAAACTGCTTACA
The DNA here is from genome assembly GCA_000404065.3 of Pinus taeda. Lineage (NCBI taxonomy): Eukaryota > Viridiplantae > Streptophyta > Pinopsida > Pinales > Pinaceae > Pinus > Pinus taeda. The sequence continues at coordinate 22,364 of APFE030599861.1, read as the reverse complement.
AAAGACTGTGAGTTCAAATGGGGTCCTGATTGCCAATCAGCATTTCAAACCTTGAAAATAAAAATATCTGAAGCGCCTATTTTGAGAGGACCAAATTGGAAACTTCCTTTCCATATTTCTACAGATGCTTCATATACAGCTTTAGGAGCTATGCTGGGACTAAAAGATTTAGTTCCTTATGCCATTTACTATACCAGTAAAAATTTAACTCCCACTAAGTTGAACTATACTGTGACTGAAAAAGAGTTCTTAGTTGCTTTTCATGCAATTAATAAGTTTAGACATTATATAACAGGCTTTGAAAATTTTGTTCATACTGATCATTCTGCAATTAGGTATCTAATGAACAAACCTATTACTAATGGCAGAGTTACAAGGTGTCTTCTACTTTTACAAGAATTCAATATTATTGTGTTGGATAGACCAGGGAAACAAAATACAGTAGCTGATTTCTTGTCTAGGATTCAGAATACTAACGAAGACTCTCATGTAGAGGACAATTTTCCTAATGAATATTTATTTGAAATAACTACTAAGACCCCTTGGTATGCAAATATAGCTAATTATTTGGTTACAGGGAAACTACCTCCACATTTATTTCTTGGTGAAAGAAGAAAGATTATTCAGGAGAGTTCAAAATATTCATGGATTTCTAACGAATTGTTTAAAATAGGGCCAGATCTTGTGATCAGAAGATGTGTTAGGGAAGATGAAATGCCTGATATCCTCAAAGAATGTCATGATGAACCATGCGGTAGACACTTTGCTGACAAAAGGATAGGCTATAAAATCCTCTCTTTGGGATATTATTGGCCATCCCTTTTCAAAGATGCAAAACAGTATGTCAAAATGTGTGACAGCTGCCAAAGAGTAGGGAAACCTACCCTTTCAAATGAAATGCCATTACATCCATAGGTACTCATCGAACCCTTTGAAAAATGGGCTTTAGACTTCATTGGAACTATTAACCCACCATCTAAACAAAAAAAGTATATATTGGTATGTACTAATTATGTCATTAAATGGGTAGAAGCCAAAGCATTATTTTCTACTACTGCGCATTCAGTTATTAGTTTTCTTTATGAGGATATTTTTACTCGCTTTGGTGTTCCAAGAGAAATTATGACAGATCAGGGAATCCAATTCACATCCAACATGGTGGACAAGCTGATGGAAGAATACAAAGTCAAGCACAGAAAATCAACTCCTTACCATCTGCAAGCAAATGGTCAAGTGGAGTCTACAAACAAAGTTATTGAAAGCATCATTACCAAAATTGTTCATCTACATAGAAGAGATTGGGCAGAAAGGCTTCCTGAAGCCTTATGGGCCTACAGAACAACATGGAGGAATACAACATGACATTCTCCCTATGAACTTGTTTATGGTAAAGAAGTCCTGCTCCCCATTGAGTTCCAAGTTAAAACTTTCAAGATGGCAATTCAATTGGGAATGGATCTGTCAGAAGCCCAAAAGCATAGAATGGAGCAGTTGAATGAACTAGATGAGATAAGACAAGAAGAAATCCTAAGAATGATCTAGTTCAATATCAAAGAGCTAAGTGGCATGACAAATACATCAAAGAGAAAATGTTTCATTAAGGAGACTCGGCATTCCTATTTGATTCCAAGTTTAAAGAATTCAAAGGTAAATTTTAGACTCATTGGCTTGGGCCATATGAGATTGACAAAATATTTAGCAATGGAGCAGTAAGAATCAAAACCATTGATGAATTTCAAACTCCTCTTATTGTGAATGGTCACTGATTAAAGATCTGTCATAAGCCACTCTCAAAGGAGGAATTTGTCAAAATCTTTCAGGATAATTCTGCAATAAGGCTGGTGAAAAAGAATCCTTCTTCTCCACCAGCCTAGTCCTTGATTCTTTTCTGTTTCTAAATATATATATATAGATATATAGATATATAATTGTATAAGCCCGAAAATCAATCACAGATTGGCAGTCTTATACAGAAAATACAGGGCGAAAATCAGAATCTTCTGATGCCTTATATTTTCCAAAAAAGAAATTTCTCTCTCTCATTCCACAATTTCATTTCACTTCCCTTCATTCCACTCCACTTCACTTCATTTCATTCCACTCCACTCATTTCATCTCATTTCATTTCATTTCATCCCGCTAATAAAAGTCTTGTCATGACCAGTTTTCATTCACTTAATCATCATTTATCCATCTCCATTCAGTCATATGACCATTGTATCAGTTTCCGCCGCTAAATCCTGTTTCCGCAGCTGAATCCTGTTTCCACAGCTGCAAACTGATTCCGCAGCTAGTTGTTTTTTTCATAGCTAGCACCCTGTCATTCAACATTGCCAGTCAGATGATAGTCAAAAATAATAAAAATCAAATGCAGGTATGACCGAGGACATATTATGAAGACATGAGGCACCTAAAAGCATCAACTAGGAGTAGCTGATCAAAGGTTAATGGACAAAAAGTGGCAAGAATTCCAAGGTATGAGTAGAAATTTATTTCAAATAGCATTCAAAGCACATTTTTTCATAGTTATGAAACCATAGCTCCACTATATGCAATAATTGGCATTGATAGCCTCCATAACCACTCCGCGACCTATGGTTCCTCCACAAACCATGCATTTATTTTTCAAACAGCCTCATGATTAGCCTTTGGATTTAACTCGTGTTGGTTGCAATTTGACACTCCACCTGTAATCATGGGACGTGGTCGATTTGATCACGGCTCTTCTCTGCCGCACAAATTCCGCAGCCATTTCATGAGCGTGTTTATGTTTACTCTGCATCCATCCAGTTTAAAATTATGCTGGGTTCACTTTAATCCCCTACTATTTTATTGAAGCTACGGTTGCATTTCCACCTTGTTCACATAAGCCTCCGCTCCATTCCGTGAATTCACTCCTACTACCTGTTCTCTGTTTTCCATTTATAGTCACTGGTTTTTTCTCCATAAACCCTGTTCACACCCGCTAACCCAGCAGTCTCACCTTCACTAAACCCTTACTCATGCAGACGAATTTTAAGACAGAAGGAAGGAATGGGTCTGTTGTTGAGAGCAGAACCGGAACGGCCCAAGTTTATGGAGGGGTACCCGCAATTGAAAAACATACTGAAGAAGACCCGATGGCTACAGTTTATTCAAAAATTCAAAGGCTACAATAAGGAGATTACAAAGACTTTTGCGAGATCTTCTAACGGCCTGGAGGTGGAAATTGGGGACCTCAAGTTTACAGTCACCGAGGCATCTATAGCAGCCACTATGGCACTCCCACGGGAGGGAGAATGCTAGTTCAAGAACAAGAGATTTGACGAGAAGGCTTGGAGGATTATCCTACGCAATCCAGGTATGGATGTAACTATTTTTAAACGAGGAATCCCTGCCCATGCTTTAGAAGAGAAGTGGGCCAGTTTATTGTTGATTATCCAAAAGTTCATTACATGTGAAGGCCGTTTCGGGTCAATGTATATATACCACACCCGGTTGCTGATGAATTTCCTAGAAAATCAAACCCTCAATCTGAGCTTGAAAAAGATGTCTACAACTATCCAAATGAATATGGAGAACATAGAACCCCACGTGTACCATCATGGTCTTGTGAAAATTTTAATAAGAAAAACAGTTGAAAGAGAAGAAGGACACCTGGGAACATTTTTTGGTTAGGAACTTCTTTCAAGATCCACCTGAGACACCAGAGGGTATCTCAGCAAGGAAGAGTAGGGGGAAGAAGACAAGTGTGAGAATTCCAGACACTCCTACTAGCAAAACTAAAGAAGTTAGTCAAGAAGAGAGGCTGGAAAGAACTAAGGATGAGAAGAAAAGAAAACCAAAAGGGAAAAGAAACATAGAAGCTGTATATCAAACCCCAGAGCCTTCCCAAAAAGAAGACCACCAAACACTGTCTGAAAGACTAGCTTATCTTCAGAAACAATCAGCTGAAGCCAAGAAGAAAGGAAAAGAAAAACAAAGTATGGAGGAAGAAGACACTAGTCCACAACATTTAAGGAGAAGCTCCAGGCTTAAAGGGAAATTAAGGACAATACAAACCAAAGGGCCCCACTTTATTGATTTAGGAGGGGAAACACCGGAACAATCTCCAGCTGGCTGTAGCCCACCACATTCTCAGCCAAATATTGAAACCAGTCCTCCAGATGTTGACATAAGTCCTTCTCGGATAGACTTTGAGATCAGTCCTTCTCAACAGGATTTTGGGGACAGCCTAAGGAAGACTACACTCAAGATAGACCCGAATCAGCAAGAGATGTATGATTATATAGAATCCTTGGAGAAGACAACCACAGGTCCAAGCACTTCATCTATCCAGCTTGACACAGCACAAGAAGCTCTAATCCAACCATTGAAACAAGAAGTTTTTGAACTAGAGGTCTTAAAAAGACACATTAAATATGAAAATGAAGCACTGAAGGAACAAAGTAGATTGGATAAGATCATTCACAACAACACAATGTTGCATCTCGGGCTATGGCAGAAGAAGAAGAGGAAACTGAAGAAAAAGGACAGGAGGTTGAGTAGAGCTCTTATCAACCTCAAATTCAGATGCTTGATGAGAAAGCCCAGAATGTTAGCAGTACCAAGGAAGAGGAGAAGATGGCTGGATGTGCTGGCAGAGGTCTCAGAGCACATGAACTAAAGGGAGGATGGTCAAAGTTTTGGTTGCATGGGGACATGCAACACTTTCACAGTGGGGGTATGTTGAGCCCTAAACTTGCATCTCTCCTACACACTTTACTAGAATTTTTCCACTCACCTGGACCTCCTAAGTATCAAAATCATTGCATATTGATTCCAAAAGAGTATTAAAATGGTTTTATAATGATGTTTTGTGTTTGTTGTTTGAACTAGATTTTTACTCATTAGCTGCGAAATCTTGTCACTTTCCGCAGCTGATTCAACTTTCTGCAGCTATTTTTGTTAAACTCTACATTGCAGGTGTCATTAGGCAAAGCAAGCCACGTGGGCAAGTTGGAAATGACCTGGACATGGATCAGGTCCTATTGGTTCAGCCGGATTCATCAGGGAAAGCCGTGGTCAAGCGGTGGTCAAACAAAGGTTTCCTACGGCAACAGGACTCCATTTCCAAGCACGTGAAGGATTTTCGTGGTCGTTCCTAGATCCCTGGGGACATATTGACAGCTGTGGACTACTCCACAACGCCAATCCAACAGACCCCTTGATAGATTTAATAATCTCGGCAACCATTATGCTAAATCCATGGACGCTGTCTTTTACGTGTCCTCTGTTAACGTAGTTTCACACGAAAACAGTTATGAGTTTCTTGTTATAAATAACACGTTTCCAAATGCATACAGTTAGTCTTTTTGCTTATGTAATTTCAATGTTAAGTTGTTGTGTCGTGACACTTGTCCCACTGTGGAATTGTCCTCTGTTTTGATATAAAAGAAAATTATGTTTCTACATGATTGCGTGAGCGTAATTTTGGATTAATAGCCTATTGATTGAGGCCGTGCAAAGGGCCCCTACACGCTGAGGTTTCGTTTTCTTATTGATGTACAGTTTCATGTAGTGTTTCTTTATGTATACTGCATATATGGAATAGTTATTCACTTGTGCATATTTCATTTATTATGGTACTAACACTTCATTCTTGTTCATAATTTTACATGCTTTGTACATTGTTGTTAACAATGATCAGTGTGTGTATGTTCTAGGTTAGAGTAGGCCCGGGCACTTTTTACACATTTCCTTTTGCAAAAACTAGTGACATGGAATCAGTCTCTCTGCTGACTTGCTTTTCTTAGCTTTTATTTCGAGTTCTGTTTTGTTGATTTCAGTTTTGTTCACTTGCTTTGTTAGATAGTTTAGAAATCAACTTATTCATATCATTGATGGTGTCTCTGAAAGCCATAGCTTAGACTACCTGTCGAGGTATCCGAATATGAATGAAGTGATTTGGTTTTAGCTTTACTTTTCTGCAAATTAGATATCAGATTGCTTATATCATTGACAGTGACTCCGAAATCCATAGCTTAGTCTACCTGGCGAGGTATCGAACTATGAATAATGTAATTTGATTTTAGTTTTACTTTTCTGCAAATTAGATATCAGATTGCTTATATCATTGATGGTGTCTCTGAAAGCCATAGCTTAGACTACCTGGAGAGGTATCGAACTATGAATAATATAATTTGATTTTAGTTTTACTTCTATGCAAATTAGATATCAGATTGCCCATATCATTGACAGTGTCTCCGAAAGCCATAGCTTAGACTACTTGGCGAGGTATCGAAATATGAATGATGTGATTTGATTAGATTGCAATTTTTGATTTGTTTGAGTGCAGTAGTTTAATTCACTTTTCTGTATTTAGATAGCAGCAGAAATAATGGTTTCATGATCAATAGTTTATTATTTGTTTTAGATAGCAGCTCATTTTCTTTCTTGCTCAAGTATTACTTTCATCACTAGTATGTTCTAAGACTTTCTGAAGTGTCAAGTTCTAAGAATCATTATAGAGGACATAATCGCCTAAAATCTATATCGATACTTGCCTTCTAGAGACTTAGGAATAGGATTTCCATTTAGGAGATAAACGAAGATAAAATCCCCAAAACAAAATAAAAATTGAAAACGACAAAAAGTAAGAGAGAGTTTGTCTCGCACATATAGTGCGCCACACTTCATCAGTTTACGACTCCCGAATTGATAATTAATGTAGCAATTTAGGAATCACTAAATTGACCAAACGTTTTGGCGTCGTTGCCGGTGAAGTGTAACTAGGTAGCCGATCTCTTATATAAAAAGAAAAAAAGACAAAACAAAACAAAAGAAGGGAAATTGATAACTTCTCGAAGTATGCTCTCCTCTTGCACCTAGTGTGATCTGGAGGATCAGAAAAGAGAGTTATTGGTTCAATTATTTCTTGAGTATGCTCTCTTATTGCACCTAGTGTGTTCTGGAAGATCAGAAAGAGAATTATTAGCGCGACTTGAAGAGAAAAATAAAAATAAAAAAATGACATGCATAGAGCAAGAGATTCTAGGGTGAAGGTTTATAGCTAGGGCCAAGAGTTCGATTCTCACAACTCCAGCTTCTTCAAGGCATAGATAAGATACACCTCCATCTACTCTCAGCCTTAGGATACCTGGAATTTAAGGAGCAACAGCTGAATTATAGGATTCTCCCACACTATCTACTGAATCTGATCTAGGACAAGAACCTTTCTTCACTTTTACAGGGGAACATATTGTAATCAAAGAAGTAGAATCACCTGAAGAAGAGGGAAAGGGAGAACCTCTCTTTCATCCACCATTGATAGAAGAACCAGAGGACTCTGAAGAAAATATCATGACGGAGGAAGTCGTAGATGGTTTTGGAGGTAGAGGTAGAGGTAGAGGAAGAGGAAATAATGGAGGCAACAATGGAGGAGGCAGAGGTAATAATGGAAGAAATAGGGAAGGAGATAACTCATTTGGATTCCCTATAGTTGATGAGGAAACTCATAAAACCATGAAAAACATTTCACCATCTGTCCTCCAAAACTTTTATAGGTTGCGAAGTGAGGATCCTAAGACATTTCTATTTGAGTTTGAAGTCGTGTGCCAAACTTATGACTATATGGAGGACTCTCAAAAACTCAAATTGTTTCCTTCAACATTGAAGGGAGCTGCTTTGAAATGGTTCATGGGATTAGTCACTCAA
>APFE030599851.1:0-12962 GCA_000404065.3 Pinus taeda | reverse complement strand
AATTATAATAAAATTCTCATCATATAAATTATTGACATAAAATAATTCAATTGCTTATATATTAGGGAAGCTATATAAAATATATGGTAGGTAAATGCCTATAGACATCAATCCATAATAGGAGTCAAAACACTTATTTCATAATACATTAGAACTAATTATTCTTAATGATATATATTTTTTAATTAATCAATTTAATTGTAAGAGTAAAAAGAACCTAACTACTTTGGAAATAAATCTCAACCTTTGATTTGTGAATTACTAGTATGAATATTCAAGGATATTAAGTTGAGAGTTTTACATATTAATCCCCAAAGTTTATTATTCTCTTGGGTTTATAATATCGATCATGGTCAATCACGGCCAACCATGTTTTGTAAATTCAATCACGATCAGCCATATTTTATAAAATCAATCGTGGTCAACCATGGTCCAATGTTGCATTGTGACAAAGGCTATCTCAATATGAAAATCAATCATTGTCTCAACCATGGTCCAATGTCACATTATAAAAAATAATGTCTCAATATGATAATCAAGGTCAAACATGATTAATCATGGTCAATCATGGTCAACCTTGGTCAACCATGTTCAACCATGTTTTATAAAATCAAACATGGTCATCCATGGTCAATCATGGTCAACCATGGTCGAACATCACATTGTTATAAAGATTGTCTTGATATGAAAATCAACCATGGTCAATCATGGTCAACCGTGGTCCAATGTTGTATTCTAGAAGGATGTTATGAATATGAAAATCAACCATAGTAAACTATGTTTATTTTAATGCTTATGATATTTACCTTAGGGTTTATATATCTAGGATTTCTAATATTAGTCCCTTGGGTTAATATTATTCCATTTGGTTCCTAATCCCTTGGGGTTTTAGTATTAATCCCTTGGGTTTATAATATCAATCCCCTGGTTTTATTATTCCCTAGGGTTTATAATATCAATTATGGTCAACCATGGTCAATTATAGCCAACCATGGTTAACTGTGGTCGAATGTCACATTGTGACAATGATTGTCGCAATATGAAAATCAACCATAGTTAACGATTTTCCAACATCGCATTGTGACAAATATTGTCTCAATATGAAAATCAATCATGGTCAAGCATGGTCCAACGTTGTATTGTAACAAGGATTGCCTCACTATGGAAATCAAGGTGGACTGCACTCTCTGTATTGAGAAGGTAACTCCACCATACTATCTATATTTATCTGGTTGGTTTGACATTTGTTTTGAGAGTAAACTCTGGGAGCATTCTAGAGGGGATTTATTGAAGTGGAGAGGGGATCAATTGGGTGTTCCTAACGACCTCCTCCAAGGAAGGTTGTGGTATCTGAGACTATAGGTGTTAATTTCTCATGCTCTAGTTGTTGCTAGTGCTTCTAGTCTATGTTTGTGCAAGATCAGTTTTCAAATCTGCCATTGTTTTGGTCAATCGTTTGTGACCACCCTCATCTGTAGCTTGAACTAGTGGCCACTCATTCATACCTTACACCACTTGTGTTCTTCAGGTTGTTGTTGTTTGTGGGACAATGCTTTGTAGGTAGGCTCTCTAACCAATTGGGTGTATGAAATTACCAATTGGGAAATTATGGGCTTCATTGGCGCATTTCTTGCTGGAAATTGCCCTGTTTGGGGGGAGTCTTTCTATGTCTATCCTAGAACCTCTTCCCAGTGGGTGTTTAACACTTTCAAGGAAGGTTTCTTTGCGTTTCAAGGAAGGTTTCTTTGCGTTTCAAGATGTTGTTCCTACTTCTTTCCAGCCAGGAAATTTGCGGACCATTCGCAAACCCCGTTTGACATTCTTCCAAATTCAAGGAAAATTTTGCATCATAGAGCGATGGCATATCGTGGGGGTGGCCATTATTTCAATGCATGTCATCCAACCAACAACCAAAGCTCTTTCTATAGAAATTGAGTAGGTATGGAATGTGAGGTTGAGGTGGATCATACTCTGAAACATTCTCTAGGTCGAGTAGTTGCACCAGCCTCCTTGGACTCCAAAGCGGAGCAAATAAGAGGCATTCAGGCCAACATCGATATCATTCATGATCACAGTTGTGAGGACCATAATGATATGGTTGACTATATGAATGACATGCAATTTATCCAGAATGAGATCCTAGAATAGTTGGACAACCTCCTAAGGAGTCATCGCAGAACCAATGAGCATCTCCGTGATCTAGAAGCTCGAGTTGAACACATCGACTTCTACATGTATGAACATTTTGATTATCATGATGTTCCCCTTGTAATTCCTCCCCATCCTCCTCTTTGATATGTTGTTGTTAGTATATTTGTTCTTTTTCTTCCTTTTTCCTCCTTTGTGCAATGTAAGGCTATTAAGTCGAGCAGAAATAATACATGTAAAGGTCTTTCTTCGTAATACTCCAACCCCTAGTGCCAACAGGTCTAGTCCGAATGAGGTATTGGGGGCCATAGAGACATCTTTTTTACTACTTAATTTTATGGAAATCTAATAGAAGAAATTTGACTGATAAAAAAATATAAGGGTTCATATTCCTAGGGTTTAATATTATTCCCTTAGGTTTATATTCCCTTGGGTTTTTAGTATTAATCCCTAGGCTTTATTATTCCCTTGGGTTTATCATATTGATCATGGTCAACCATGGTCAGCCATATTTTATAAAATCAATCATGGTCATCCATGGTTAATCATGGTCAACCATGGAATGTTGCATTGTGACAAAGATTGTCTCAATATGAAAATGAATCATTATTTCAACCATGGTCCAACATCACATTATGACAAAGATTGTCTCAATATGATAATCATGGTCAACCATGTTCAACCACATTTTATAAAATCAAACATGGTCATCCATGGTCTATCATGGTCAACTATGGTCAAACGTTGCATTGTGACAAATATTGTCTTGAAATGAAAATCAACCATAATTAAGCGTGGTCAACCATGGTCCAACATCGCGTTGTGACAAGAATTGTCTCAATATGAAAATCAACCATGTTTATGTTAGCGTTTATAATATTTATCTTAGGGTCGATTATTCATTCATTAATCAATATGATTAATGAATGTCAAGGATTGTCAACGATTAATCAATATTGACAAGGATTGTCTCAATATGGAATTAAACATGGTCAACCATGTTTTTAGGGTTTATAATATTTATCTTAGGTTTAATATACCTCGTGTTTATAATTTTTATCGCTTGGGTTTATTATTCGCTTGGTTTATTTATCTAAGGGTTCATATTCCTAGGGTTTAATATTATTCCCATAGGTTTATAATCCCTTGGCGTTTTAGTATTAATCGTTAGAGTTTATTATTCCCTTGAGTTTATAATATCAATCATGGTCAACCATGTTTTATCAATTCAATCATGGTCAACTATATTTTATAAAATCAATCATTGTTAGATGTATAGTCCAAAGTACATAAATTAATATTTAATTATTTAGAGTTTTCTTATATTAATTATTTAGAGCCTTAGAGTCTTCTTAGAATATCTATTTGTTATAAAACATATGACATCTAGAAAGGTGTCATTTCTTAGGAACTAATTTAGGAAATAGTTAGGAGTGTTGTTACAAGTGCATTAAATATAAATGGACAATTGTAAATGAAATAAGTGATCCATAACAAAATCATTTTATGACACAAGATTATTTAAAGCTTGCTTTCTCTCCTCTTGCATGGGTGTTGAGTGATTGTGTATAAGCTCTTGCAATTTTTTTGTAATTTTTCTTTTCCTTATTAATAAAATTTGTGTGTCTGAAGAAACTTATGTTCTTATTGTGGTATCAGAGCAACAATAATGTCACTGGTGTGAGGAGGAGATTCCATCATGAAAATATTTTAGAAAACTTCTTCAAATTGGTCATTGGCTAATTGGTATGAAAATTGTTTAAAGTTTATAAAGGAAAAGAAAATCAATTTTTCTGCTTTTATTTATTCTATTTAATGAATATATAGATCTACAAATAGCTTGAGTTTTAGATTGGAATTTTTATTCATGAGCAAGTTAGTAAGGATAAAATCCAATTTTTAGTCTTGCCAAGATTTGTACAAGAATCAGTTATTTTTTTCCTTCTGTTTTTGTTACATTTTGGTCCTCTTTTTTTCTCCATTTGTTGCTATCTTTCTAACATCTACCTGCAGCATATTGCCACAAGTCATATTGTTTTGATAGGCCACTCCATAGTGAGCCCTGAGTTATGCTTGAGTGGGTGCAATTTGACTGGATTCTCTACCACGTTACTTGGTACAACTAATTGTTTCAATACCCTTTGTTACCTTTGAATGTGAACAAATTTTGGTCAACGATTCACAACAATATAGTAAATCTAATTCACCAACATAAGCACATGTGACTCCGGTGTAAGCCCAAGCCTACGTAAGCACTTGTGCATGACCATGTAGCCACCGTGCAGGAGAAGGGAAGACAACGTATAGCCAGATCTCAGAGTTGCATCACTGTGTAACCAACATATAGAAAACATTGCAGCACCGTGGAGCAACCAACCGAAAAGGAGAAGCCAACGTGGAAGACCAATATCTAGCGTAAACCATTTCTGTCAAACCACTCCAACATAGACTATTTCTATCAGAACTTGAAACGTAAATTCACTTTTTTAAAAGTGACATCATAAATTCTTTTATTTTTGGGAAGTTTAAACGCTAACGGAGAGAGGTGTGTTTTTTAATTTGAAATTTGTAATTTTAAAGTAAAAATAAGGTGTAATTATATTTTGAATTTTTTTTTTATTTTAGTGGATATATAGGGTGTGATTTTTATTGCAACTTGTAATTTTGGAGTAACAAGGTGTAATTTTGAATTTTGTGATATTGGAGTGATAAGGTTTAAATTTTTGAGCGAAAAAAGTTTGTAATTTAAAGTGATTTTTACTTTGAGGGGGCCTACATTCAAAGAAGTCAAATTACAAGAGCATTGTAAAAGTCAAATTTTGAAAGTTTTATTGTAAAATTTCAAAGAAGTTGACTAGAGCTAAGTGAAAAACTCAGTCACTTTTCTCCTCAAATGAAAATACGAGAGTCAAGGCCAAGCCCTGATAGATCATTTTTTTGTGGTGATGCATGTGGTTTGTTGTCCATCTTCTTTTTGTGGTGCATGATCTATCTTGGTACATACATTTACTTTTACAATGTCCAAGCTGGTAAATTTATTTTTTGATTTTGATAAACTTGAAGACTCAAAGAATTACAAGACATAGAAAGAATTTTAATTTACAATGAACTTTTGCAAGATGTATGCGATAGTGATGTTAAACCAAACAAACCTACACATACATACTCACTAGTTAAATGGGAGATCAAGAATGCTAAAGCATTATCATTAATTAAATCTTAAATTAATGATGAAATGTATGTTCACATCTAAAATGCTTCTCATGCATGGTCTGCCTGGAAAACATTTTTATACACAACCAAAATGTAAGATATTTGATCTTCAATTGAACCTGATTCAATAGAAATAGGGGAGATGTACTTGAGTACATTACCATACTTAAAAACATTAGGCAAGAAATACTAAAGTCGAGATTTCAAGCAATGGATGATAGCTTCATCACTACTATTTTGATTGCTAGTTTTCCTTATTCATATACACATTTATTAGAAAGTTTAAAGGTAATTGGAGAGATATATAAATTAAAATTTGATGAATTAATTGAAATTCTAGCTCAACATGACAAAGTTTTTGGAAAGAAGAAACAAGTTTGAAAAAATGTCTTCTTTATAGAAGCTAGCACTAGTAAATCTTCAACTGAAAGTTCCACGAGTAGAGGAAGAGGGCACAGCAATCAAAATCAAGGAGAATACAAAGGGCAAGGTCATGATTGAAGTCAAGGCAGAGGGAACAACTTCAGCAGAGGAAACAGTTCTCACAGAGCCAACAGTCAAGGAAAATGAAACAACCAAGGAAGAGGACAAAGTCAAGGTAGAGGAAGAAATAAAGGTATAAGAAAAAGAAGAGGAAGAGGACAAAGTCAAGGAAGAGACAAATTTAAATTGAGTCTTTCGTATAATATGCAACAAAGTTGGTAATTATACCAAATATTGTCGAAATTCTATTGAAAAAATTCCAAAGTTTCAACAACATTTGGCACAATTTGTTAATGATCAGGAAGATAATGGCTCAGAATATGTCTTCACTACAATTCAAATTTCAGATTCAACAACATTACATTTCTCTAGATATCTTAAAATTTACTATGAAGATGTTAGGATCTTAGATAAAGGGGAAACACAACATATGTCTTTTCGAAATGACTTCTTTTGGACTTTTCAACAACTCCAACTCAATTAAATATTTCTTGCAGATGATACAACACACACCCCTTGTCAAAACGGTGTAGTAAAAGTTTCTCTTCCTAGCATTAGATAAAAACTAATTTCAAATGTTTGGTATGTCCCAACATTCAAGAATAATTTGTTGTCGTTAGTCACAATTTGACGAGAAGGACATTAGGTTGTTATGGAGGATGGATTAAGAAAAATAAATCCCATTAAACAAAATATGAAGAAAATTATGACATAATATGTAGATTGAAAGCTTCTAAGGATGAAAGGAATAATCATTCCATGGAAATATGATTTTGCAGGAGAAACAAGTACAAATATTTCACCAATAATGTTTTGGCATATTAGATATGTGTATTTAAACATTGAAAGTCTCTCTCAACTTCAAAAGTAGGGAATGGTTAAAGGAATTGGTGAGCACCAGTATTGCAGTAATAATGCTGCAACTCCTGGGGCTTCCTACTTTACTTTTATCAACCCAGTAGTTCGTAACAAACTTGGAAGCGACAGTGCTGTATGCACAAGTACTAGTTCTTACTACAATCTATCACTTGGTCAGCTGGCGCAAGATCGACAAGAGCTTAAGCCAACTTCTATGAATTCCAGAAAAAGCTTTATATGTGATGAAAGAAATAAAATATTACTCTATAGAGGCTACTCTACTTGCAGAAAGAGAAGGAAGACTGAAATGTGAAGTAACCCTAGCAAACCCTAATTAACCAACTAACCAGACTTTTGCAGAAAGAGAGATGAAAAACCATAAAATGAATGCCATTACCTACTTAGGAAGTAAACAACATCTATTCAAGCTATTTCTAGAAGGAAATGAGAAAAAAACATATTTTTGGGTTTTTATGTATTTTATGTGAAATTGTCATGCATGTAAATTATTTGTTTGTGGATGTGCTAGTGATTAGGTGGCGATGGAGGGTGACTTTGGGATTTGAAAAGGTGTAGGAAGGTATGGAGGGGTCCTAAGAGGCCTTTGGTAAACTTATGGAGGCTTTCCCTACAATCACACTTCAAAAAGTCACCTACAAGAAATTCTAGAGGAGGCTGCAGGGGATCTACATGAGGCCTTCAGGAGGATCTACAAGAGGATGCTGCGGGATATTTTAGAGATTTTAAAAGTGGGAAAATGGTTGGAAAGGGTAGCTGAAGGCTAGAAGGATGTGTTAAGGTCTCTGAGGTTCATCAAGGAGGATTAGGGAAGAGAATGATGGTTGGATTTGTTCAAGGGATGAAAGGAAAGTTTATGAGAAAAGTGCAGAAAATTAGGGCAGATTTATGAGGGGTTGTGAATGACCTGTGGAACATGTAGGAAAGAGAGATGGTGATGGCTAATTTATTGACTTATTATGAGCAGAGATGTACTGCAAGAGAGCTGCAAATCAAACTCTGAAACTGAGCAAGCAAAGAAGCTAGTCACACAAAAAAACATAATTGTATCTCATGTTAACCTAAATTTTGATCTAGGAGAATAAAATGCTGAAAAATGCTATATGGGAAGGAAAGCATAGAAAAAGATTTATTGCAGAAACAGAAATGAGCATGGAAAAATGGATCTGAAGCAAAGCATTAACCTCTAAATCAAACTATAACACCAAAAATTGCACGGAGAAGGAAAAACTGTGTTTTGTGGCAACAAGAGGGTCTTGACCTCAGCTCATGGTCCCAAAGGGAGGAAAGAAGGTCAAGGATATGTTGATGGCCTTTTTGTATCTTTCTCCTAACACTATTTAACCTACTTAAGCAAACTAAGATGGAAACAACTATGTAAATCACCAAAAGCAACCTATTCTAACCAGGAAATAAATCTATCTAATTGCAACTAATTCACAAACTACAACAAAACATATAAATAAAAAACAAGAGGTGTTGGGCAGCTCAGGTTGGGCCCTAACCCAAGAGCTTCAACCATCTGAGGTAACTCAGTGCTAGCTCAAAAAATATTTCATCTTTATTATCAAAATAATAGTCACATTACATGAAACTATCCACAAAAGTAAGCTCGAAATGAGCTGAGAAAAAGCTACAACAAAAGTGCGAAAAATTGACTAACATCCAACAACCTAATGAGGCCCTAGGCCTCTCTACTTATACAACTAGAGCTCCCAATAGCTCCCTTAAAATCAAGAAGGCTTGGCTCCCTAAACTTGAGATAGACAATAGTTATCATCCACTTGCTCGGCTGCCTCCTTGGTGCATTGATGTGGCTGCTTGTGCTCTGAGCTTTCTAAAGGAGAATTCAAAGTAGGGAGTCATAAATGAGGGGGACACCCTCAAATAAATCCTCTCCCTTGTCTTCTTCGAATATTTGCTGCCAAATGTTCATTAAATCTTTGACTTTGTCTCCAAAATTAACCAAAAATCTGCATTAAGCACACATTAGATTTCATGGCATAATGACCAACCCAACTCACTATATTAGCATAAATATAATAAAAAACATGTAATAAACTAATGATAATGGTGGATTAAGCTAAGTTAGGAGGAAAAATGAGTCCATATAATTACCCATTTATGGGGCTCATCAGGAATTCCAACTTTTAAGAAATAAAATGCAAGATGTGAAGCTTACATTTACATGAAACAAAGTCGAGAGATTTTCCCAACAAGTTCATGGTGTGCAAATAGGAATTTGAAATTGGTGTAGAATAACATTTTTGGAGCTCTACAGACTTCTCTAGGAGGTTTTAGATAGTTTTTACTCTTCATTGATGATTTTAGTAGAATGACTTGGGTTTATTTCTTGAAAGAGAAGTCATAAACGTTTGAAAATTTCAAGACATTTTGTCAACTGGTTGAGAATGAAGTTAAAGAGAAAATTGGCACTCTCAAGACAAATAATGGAGGGGAATTCACTTCTAATGAATTCCAAACTTATTGCAGGGACAATGGTATTACAAGACAACTTTAAAATGTCTACACTACACAACAAAATGGAATAGTAGAGAGAATGAATCACACCTTGTTAGCAAAAGGAAAGATCCATGCTAAATTTAAAAAATTTAATTCATTTATACTGTGTAGAAGAAATAAATACAAAAATCTACTTAAGGAACATGTATCCTACTACTTCTTTGAATGGAATTACACCATATGAAGCATGGTTTGGTTTCAAACCTTGATTCAAACATCCTAGAGTTTTTGGTTCAATATGTTATGCCTTAGTTCCAAAATAAAAGCGAACTAAGCTTGATTCACGAAGTTTAAAGTGTACATTGATTGGGTATTCCAAATAAAAAGAGGATATCATCTTTTGTCCAATGGAAAGTTTATTGTCAGTAAGGATGTTATATTTATTAAACAGGAAGAAAGAGTGCCATAGAGATAGAAATTCTTCTACATAAATTAGAAATTAAGGGTGATAAAAAGAAAAGCAAAACTCAAAATCAACCAAGTACACAACATTGGTATGAGATTGAATTGATAATGAGATTGCCTTTCGGATTAATCACATCATTGAGATTTAGTTGACTTTTCGAACAATCTAATATGGTTCATCCTCAAGACAAAGGTTCATGGTTTGTCCTCAAAAACAATCTAATATGGTTCATCCTCAAGACAAAGATTCATGGTTTGTCCTCAAAACAAAAGTTCATCTAATAAGTTACCCCAGAGCAAAAATTCATCTAATAAATTGCCCATATTAAGCTATAGATAAACCCGATTTTTTTTAATCCACTCCAAACTAATACATAATCCAACCAAATTAAATAACTTATAAAATAAGTACACTAGTATAATAATTTAAAATAACTACACTAGTATAATAATTGAAAAAGAGTTATGTCCAAAATAAACCACAATATAGTTTAACGGCTCATTAATTGATTGCATTAAGATTTCCTTTCAGAATTCAGCTGGATCACGTTGGAAACCAAACTAAATGCCTTATACCATGACCACAAAGGGTATAATAACTCAAAATTCTTTATGTCCAAAATACAAACGGCTCATTAATGGATTGCATTAGGATTTCCATTCAGAATTCAGCTGGATCACATTGGAAAATGTGAGCTCTTAAGTGATCAGTACGTCGATGAGCAGTTCATGTTACCCGGACGTAGAAAGCTTTGAATTTGGGGTACGACGTTCTGTTAACGTGTTCTTACATTTTAAACGTATCCGATGGCTATTCAAAAATTTTGGATAGTCATTTTTTATGGGTAAAATAATTTTGAAACCCTAAATTTGACCTGCGAGTATTTAAATCACTACGCATAAATTTCTCATCAGTTAAATGTACAAGTTACAGATAGAGAACCCCAGTTATCACTATCTAATTTGACAAAAAATTATACTAAGAGAATAGTAAGTTTTGTAAAAGAATAGTAAGTTTTGTATTATAATATGGTAAGAAGAAGTTTACATTGTGAATTAATAAATAATTTTGTAAATAAAAGTTATATAGTAGCTAATATTTAAAGCTTAGTTTAAAGATAGTTTAGATTTTACAAAATAATAATAAATTAAATCTCAAAAAAATAAAAATAAAATTATAAATAAAACAATTTTTTTATCAAAAATAAACATTAATTAGATTATTAATAGTTAAATTTAACTTAATTATTTAAAATAAAAAAATAAACAATAATTAGATGTTGTATTATAAATACCATTACAAAATTAAGAAAGATTGATGAGATTAATCTAACTTAGATTACAGTTAAGCTTTACATATCTAGTTTATTAGTATGTTTTTTTTATTAATACTATATAAGTTTGTAATTAATATTAAATATATTTTTAAATAATATAACATATATGGCAAAAACTATTGAATTAGAAATGATAGAAAAAACAAAAAAGAGTAACTAATGAATGGAAGTTAGCGAAAACCCATAAGAAAATCGTCAACCAATACCTTAACAATAAATATAAATTATAATAAAAAATTAACAAAAATTAGATATCAATGTGCTAACTATGATAGCCCTCAGATTTTTTTTTGTTCAAAAAACAAATTAATACACAAAATAAAATCTAAATATGTAATACCTTATTACGCACTTCTAGGAATGCCTTACCCAAAACATGGAAACTCCCAAAACTTGACCATCATGCAATCATCTATGAGAATTAATATAGAGTTAGTTTTCCTTCTAACTTGCCATCTATTGGATGCAAAGTAATTATTTATTTCAGGTCCTTAGTGCAACCTAACATATTACACATTTTAAAATACATTTTTCTTATTTTTGTACTCATTTACATAAAAATTAATCTACACACATTTTGTCAAATAAATCTAAACCCGATAAATAAACATAACTTCCTAAAACATATTATTAATATTTAATATCTCATTTTTGCATACGACTCCATGTTTGATTTTTTGTTACTTTGTATTTTTTAATTTATAAATAATAATTTTTATGCATTTTACTCTAAATCATTTTAATAGATAAAAAAATTAATATTGGACCTAAGTAAATTAAAATTGTGAAAGGAAAAAATTAATGAACTTTTAATAAGGTTATTTCTTATCACTTTAATAAGTTGTGATTTCACTTAACTCACCTTTCTTGTCACACAAGAGGTAATTCTAATAGAATTATTTATATCAACTAATTAAATTTTAGGTGTTGTCAAATGTAGTTTTAGCCCAATGAAGTTTTTGGATTATAGGAATTTTAAGAATGATGGAGGGAAATGAAAATAGAGGGACCTTTTCTATTATTTTAAATATTGAAAAAATTATATTTAACGGTTGTGTCAAAATGTGTAGTTTTAGCTCATGAGTTTTTGGAGTTAGTTTTTTAATAGGAATTTTAAAGATGCTGGAAGGAAATGAAGATAGAGAGATTTTTTCTATTATTTTAAATAGAGAGAAAAAATTAATACTAAATACAAGTGTAATTAGCAAACGCGTTAAGGAGAATTCTGTATCGACCGATGGAAATTTTTGAATTTGCAATTCTACTCAGTTTGCCTGCCTACCTGATCGATTGTCTAACTATATGTATAAATACGCGATGAATCAATATCACTGATCTAAACTTAATAGAATAAAAGGATTACGGTTTATTTGTTACGTTGAAGGAGCTTAATTGTTAATTATAATAATAGATGGTAATTCAGGTGATGCAGATAAAATGAGAACATGACCTACCGAATTAGAATTGCAGGTGGTGCATATAAAATGAAAACATGAGCCTACCGAATTAGAATGACCCACCTCGTGTATGCCATTGAACCCATCACTGAAATTAATACCATTAGAATAAACGACCTCATTACACCATTGAAATTAGTGAACTTACTAGCGTAGTCAGAAAATTTAAATGTAAATAGCTAAATGAAGATAGGCTATTTCTTTTCATGGATTTTTGCGAGGATAACCATTTATTAGATGTTATTTAATTTTATGATTTTTTTTATTACCATATTTATAATCAGTCATAATAATTTTGATGAGTTATTTTTTATTTACACATTTGTAAGGGGCAAGGTTTTTAAAAGTTTCGTAGGAAGAATAAGAAAACTAAAAAGAAGAAATAGGTTTTCTTTTATTTAAATGGGGTGATACAATTTCAAACAAAATTGTTATTTTTTTTGTTGTTTAGATGAGATTTTGAATGCATAAATAGATTCAACGCCCTAAAAAAAACTTGAAAAACTGAAATTCTACATCT
>APFE030599850.1:10192-43421 GCA_000404065.3 Pinus taeda | reverse complement strand
CATTTAATCATTTAATACTTAAGTACTAAGTTGCTTAAATATTATCTTCTACCATTTTCTAAAGCATATACGTTAAATGTATATTTCTCTTTTCTTAATAGCCTAGATGGTATAAAGTAGGCTGTCTTGGAGGTTTATTTGCAGTTAAGCTTCATAGAGTCCTTCTATCGAAGGCATTGGTAGAACGACATGAAACTGTCTTTTGCCTATATGAACCATACCATCACAAAAATTTGTGTATATATCATTTCACCATAGAAACTGTAAACAATTTTTAGAGTGATAACTGCATCCTCAAGTTATTCTCTTGCTCCTTTTATTTCTTCCCTCTTGCATTGAAATTTTGTGGAACTCAGTTGAACCCAAAAATCATCCTAAAGTTATATAGGTAAAAAAATTTCCTTAAGTCACAGTGCGGCTTCAAATTTAAACACAAATACATATAAACAGAAGGTAAAGTCTCAATATTTGATTATATGAGCAGATTACATAGCTTATTCAGCTAGCACGAGACCAGACTTGACTACATTAGTCAAATATCTTTCCAACTCCAGTAACTACACCACATTTCACATCGATTGACTGATGACTTGATCTCCATAGTTATTTACTTACTATCCAACAAGGAGACCAACATGTTAATCATCTGGATTCTACAGCTAGGAGTGTGACCTGATAAATAATGAGAAACATACATATTGCAGCAATAGAAAATGTGCACACAAAGATACTTAACTAATTCTTTATGCATAGGTACCTCTATTTATACACAAACACAGTAGTGGAGTCCTCCTGAAAGATTCTAGCTTCAACAACAACTAACCTCCCTATTGTAACTCATTAACCTATAGCTAATCATCCTTAACAACACTTATACATGAGTTGTTTGTACTCTAAAACAGAATCCCTAAATAGCCTATTACATTTATGTATTGGAGAGTTATTCTCTAACATGATCAGCAACCAGAGCATAACAGAATTTATTTATTGCTCTAGTACAAACGAAGTTGAAATGAACTCTGTGAATTGTTCAAAACAACATTTTTGGAAATAATGTTTCCTGACTTGTTCTGAAATTGTACCCATGTTTTCTAGATAAGCTGCATTCTCTTCACTTTGGACAATGTTTCAGACCATAAACTTGCAGTCCTGTCTCCAAGACTATATGAAAGAATGATTTTGAGACTTGCTTCAAGGCTTAACATGTAAATATATAAACAGTTCCATTATAATTTTATCGGTATAATTCATTTAAACAGGTTGTCTAATAGTATCAAAGATGAGGTCAACTAATTGTTAACACTATTCAATACTGGAGTACAATTAAGAAAGCATGGTAAGCTCAAGTAGAACTGCAAGATAATTGTGAAAGCCACCATAACTCCTTCCTTTCAGAATAGAATTTGAATTAGTATTTGTGGGATTGCTTGAAAAATGGTTCCTAGCATCTTTGGTGGGTATTGTGTTCATCCATCACATTTTTTATAGTTACTTCTCTTTCCTCGACGAAAGGAAAAGAATGGATGATGTCTTATCATTTTCACTACATCCACTGAGTTCTTTTGACAGATTGAGTAGCAGAATGAAATGCCAATACAACACATACCAAAAAGACTAGTATTTCTATCAAAGTATTAGGAGACAATGTCTATGGATCCAGTTTGAAGCTTGAAGTAAGGGCATGACCATGCAGGATCACACAACATTCACATTTCATAGCTGAAACAATTTCTGCCTCATGTTATAATTCAGTTATTGAGTGGGAAGCCAAGAACTTGTTAAATGTCTTTTTATAGGCAAACACCATAAATGAATTGTTGTTAATTTTTGAGTTAACATGTTCTTTGCTTAGGTCAGTTACTTCATTAATCCATTAGCTCATTATTAATTCCATTAATTCATTAGCAATCAAATTAACCATTATCATATGACAGTAACTAATGAAAGAACATCAAATTTCAAAGGCTTAAAGCTAGGGCAAAACCCCACAAGGCGGAAAACCCACATATATTTTCTTCTTGATAATATCAAATTTTCACAGAGAGAGAAATCTATAAGTACAATGATACATTTGTCAAATTCAATATATTGACTTGCCATTGATGATCCCAATCCACTGTCCAAAAGTCAAAGTCACATCATCTGCACATTAAAACTAGAGAAAAGGTAGCAATTTGTGGCTAAATCTGCTCTGCTATATACAATTCTTGGAGAAATCCCAAAAATTTCAGGAGATGTAAGTTGAAAATTAACTACTCTTCTTGAGCAAAAGTAACCATTTCGTAGTTCAACAAGATTGTAGATGCAGCTTTCTTGCATTCTATGTACATAAATTGTTCCATAAACTTTTTGATTGGACTACGTGTAAGTTGAAGTATATGGAAATGTTGCCTACATGGCACAAATAGATTGGATTCAGAGTGGTACTGTCAGAGATAACATAGTTTATGGGAAACCAATGGACAAAATTCAATACAAGAAGGCAATAAAAGCTTTTGACTTAGACAAAGATATAGAGAGTTTTGCTCATGGAGATATGACGAAGATTAGGGAGAGAGGATTGAATATGAATGGAGGACAAAAACAGAGGATTCAGTTGGCTAGAGCAGTATATAACGATGCTGACATTTATCTATTGGATGATCCCTTCATGCAGTCGATGCTCATACAACTTCAACTCTATCAAATAGACTCCAAGACTTGCTAATATTGCTTACCATTGTATGAAAAATATGGTTTACCTCTGTATCAGATCTGTAAAGATCTTAGAATGAGATCCAAACATATTAATGTGAAAATTTCTGTGCATATTGGATATAAAATATTTGAGTTTTGGGTTATCAAAGCTATAGATTGAGAACTACATGGATTGCTTGATAGGATGGCTAGTTCGATTTGTATATCAGGATTGCTAGCTTCTTTGTGGTGGTAGTGTGAGATCAATTGGGAATTGCTACTTGTTTCATGCTTCAAGAGGGAAATGAATTTCCCAATGATGGTGGTGATGAAGGAACCCAACAAAAGCACATAGAATAGCATAGTTGATTGAATAAAAAAATCAATTGTGTAAATACAAATAACACAACCTACAAAGTGATGTCTCCTTGAATATTGATCAATATGAATGATTTTCCTTTCACAGTTCTTGTGTTTTAATTCTTTAGGAATAGGAATTGATTCATTCAACTAAAATTGGTATTGTTGATTTTGATGGCACTTTTGTTCTCTAGCTTGATGATTGGGTGTTGTGCAGAATTTACAAGAAAAATGGTTCTCAGAGAGTACAAGCGGTAGAACGAGATGAAACTGTGTCTTTTGCCTATATGAACCATACCATCACAAAACATTGTGTATATATCATTTCACCATAGAAACCCTAAACAATTTTTTTTAGAGTGATAACTGCATCCTCAACGTATTCTCTTGCTCCTTTTATTTCTTCCCTCTTGCATTGAAATTTTGTGGAACTTAGTTGAACCCAAAAATCATCCTAAAGTTATATAGGTCAAAAAATTTCCTTAAGTCATAGTGCGGCTTCAAATTTAAACATAAATACATATAAACAGAAGGTAAAGTCTCAATATTCGATTATATGAGCAGATTACATAGCTTATTCAGCTAGCACGAGACCAAACTTGACTACATTAGTCAAATATCTTTCCAACTCCAGCAACTACACCACAGTTCACATCGATTGACTAATGACTTGATCTCCACAGTTATTTACTTACTGTCCAACAACGAGACCAACAAGTTAATCATCTAGATTCTACAGCTGGGATTGTGACCTGATAAATAATCAGAAACATACATATTGCAGCAATACAAATTGTGCACACAAAGATACTTCACTAATTCTTTATTCACAAGTACCTATATTTATACACAAACACAGGAATGGAGTCCTGCTGAAAGATTCCAGCTTCAACAGCAACTAACCTCCCTATTTTAACTCATTAACCTACAGCTAATCATCCTTAACAACACTTATACATGAGTTGTTTGTACTCTAAAACAGAATCCCTAAATAGCCTATTACATTTATTTATTGGAGAGTTATTCTCTAACATGGTCAACAACCAGAGCATAACATAATTTATTTATTGCTCTAGTACAAATGAAGTTGAAATGAACTCTGTGAATTGTTAAAAACGACATTTTTGGAAATAATGTTTCCTGACTTGTTCTGAAATTGTACCCATGTTTTCTGGATAAGCTACATTCTCTTCATTTTAGACAATGCTTCAGACCATAAACTTACAGTCCTGTCTCCAAGACTATATGATAGAATGATTTTGAGACTTGCTTCAAGGTTTAACGGGTAAATATATAAACATTTCCATTATAATTTTATCAAGATAATTCATTTAAACATGTTGGCTAATAGTATCAAGGATGAGGTTAGCTAATTGTTAACACTATTCAATATTGGAGTACAATTAAGAAAGCATGGTAAGCTCAAGTAGAACTGCAAGATTATTGTGAAAGCCACCATAAATCCTTCCTTTCAGAATAGAATTTGAATTAGTATTTGTGGGATTTCTTGAAAAATGGTTGGAAAGACATTGGACTTCACTCTTCTATTTTTGCCAAAGTCAGGAACTTGTGGAAGGTAAATTTAATATACATGTCCAGAGTTGCACATAAACATTTTAGGATGGTTATCATTGGCGTGTCCGTTATACTTAATTCTCAGTTGCAGATGACATTTTTTGTTATTTCACTGATATTCTTCTCTGTGTGGATATTACAACACAGAACTCTAGAAGCTAATCATATTACAGTCATACCTCTCCATTGGACTGGATTTATGATGCTTTTGGGATACCATTATGTGATAAGAAGCATTATGAAAATACAAAGAATTAAGAAAATCGATTCCCCTCAAGGAAGATCCAGGGCATTCTTAAGGGTGACATTTAAGAGAAAATCATGAATGAGTGGCACTTAACAGGTTGTTGAGACATCCACATGCATTTTTGTCCTCCAACGTCGAAGGCAATAGGAATTATAGATGATTATTAACATTGAGAAATTGTTCATTTGTCAGTAGCAAACTAGTGATCATATTAAAGTGGTCTAAATATTAAGCAATATTTATTTAAGAAGTCAATTAAGTGAACTCTTTGGAAAGTTAACTACTCTGATGAAGATGTCAAATTATTATTTTTTGTCTCTTAGCATGTTTTTAAAATGAAATGTGCAGCTGTTCTGAGTAGAACATGATTTTTTTCTTTTAATGGCATATCATGTCCAGAGGGGTTGCACTGCAAATAGAAAACTACCTTTGGCTGTGCTTAGCCTGAGGTGTAGTTATTCCAAGAATGGAACCTTGGTGGACAGATTATGAGTCAACCTCCCCAATAAACAAAACCAAAAAATTAATCGTTCAATAAGTGTTCATGATCACCTTGTTATAGTACTGATCGGATGTCAATTTCAATTGGAAAAATAAACGGTAGTTGTGCAGATCCATGGATTACAAATTCCTGACATGAGACAACCTCTTTATCTTAAATTCTCTAAACTTGAGGTGTATTTTTTTCTATAACTATAAACCTTAGATTTCATATTCCTTTGTAAAAAATGGGTATATATAGGAGATATACATTCACTAATAGAAGAGGGGAGTGCATAGATTTGACCAATATAATCTGAGAAAATGAGTCTATTTTTTTTATTCCTTGTGCTGAAGTTATAATGAGCATTTTCACCAACTTGAGATAATACATTCACTAATGGAAGAGGGGAGTGTATAAACTTGAACAATATAATCTGAGAAAATGATCTGTTTTTTTTTTATTCCTTGTGCTGAAGTTATAATGAGTATTTTCACCAACTTGAGATACATGTGCAATTTGCCTCCGAATACTCAAACTTGTGATTTTATCTTCATTTTTGTAATCAATCCTTTGCCTAAGCAAAGATTACAAATGCATGCTTGTCTTCTCTAAGGTCAGCCACTGAACTGGCCATGTTTACAACCATAGATATACGTTGAGCCTCTGAAGTAATTGGCTATGCATCTGAAGATAAAATGGGCTTCCTTTTTGACAACCTTTTTTTGATATCATTTTAGTCAATTGAACTCAAAATCTACACAATTGAGCATGACGGATATTCAAGGGAAACTGCTTTGCTAGGGTCCAGTGCTTATGGAGATAGATCTAGATTATAGAAAAAATATTTATTTATTCTTTGGAATGTTTTTTTATCTAAATTCGTGGGGAGTGAGTGAAATCAGGTTTGGCAATTTTATTAGGAGGCCCACTAATTTTGAATGAGACATCATTCTTTAGCTTTTATTCTTGCATGTTTCTTTCTAGATGAACACAGGTGAAAACCAATTACAATCTCTTTTGAATTAAGATAATTTACCAGGGAAAATCAATCAAGAATTTTGAATAATAAATCAGTGGGTTTCTTCTCAGAGAAAAAAGTGAAGGATAGATCAGTGGCTCGAACTTTAATGAGAAGGATGGATCATGTAGGGAATAGTGGAAAGTGCAACCTCTGTTAGTTTCCGCCTTGTTGGTGTTGCCAAAATACCATAATAAGTGGTTTTGTTGGCACCTGAAGACATGCATGGAGAAGTTTCTTGTTGTGAAGAGTTATATTACATCTTTGTAATGAATAGCCCTGTTTCAAAAGAACAAATATATTAAGTGTCTAGCTTTTGACTTAAGTTATTTTTAGACATATGGTTGTCTTGTTCCTCAACTTCATAGTTGTAATCATAAGTGATAGGTCTGAAGCATCCTCTTTGGCCATTTAAAATTGCAGCACTTATCAGGGTGGGTGCCATTACATGGTTTGATATTTGTAATCATAAGTGATAGGGATGAAGCATATTCTTTGGCCATTTAAAATTCCAGCACCTATCAAGGTGAACTGACCTACAAAAGGAAAATCAATCCAAGTTTTAATTTTAATGACTTAGCTACCTATGAGCCCTGTCTTTTGTGGAGACTTCTAGTCATATATGTAGATAGATCGATAGATGTTAGTGTGAGAAACTAAACTACATTTTATTGAGTAAAGGAACAAATGCAAAGGATGTGATTACATGGTAGGCAGTGATTGTGCCTAGCATCTACAAACTTTCTAGATATAAACTTGATTTTCATATCAAACTTGTCAGACATATGCACCTTTTTGGAATGAAATCCATAACTTGTCATCACAGAAGGAATAAGATTAGCTGGACTTCATGGAGAGAGAGGTGTGCTCAGTACTATAGTTGTACTATGTTTGCTAATGAAAATGGAATGAGAATATAGAATATCGGAGTAGGAGCATGACAGAAAGAAAAGCTATAGTGGTAGAAGTTCCAAAAGGAAAAGATATAGCAGTCAAAGTGTGCTCAATGTTCTCTAAACAATGAACTTACACTGCTATATCTTCTCCTCCTTGCAATTTTACCAATGATCGCCAATTCATAGAGAACTTGCCTGGTCTTCTGACTAAACATGTATTGGTCACTTCATTTTTGATATCCTCCAACGACTTGTTTTATTGTGATCAAGAATGACATTCTTACATTGCTTTCTCTAGCTCCAATTGAAATCAAAATCTACACAATTGAGCATGACAGATAGTCAAGGGAAATTGATCTCTGGGACTTTCTAGAGAGCAGGAGCATGGTAGAAGGAAAAGATATAGCAATAAAAGTGCCAGAAGGAAAAGATATTGCAGTCAAACTTCACTCATTGTTCTCCCGACAATGAGCTTTTACTGATATATATATTCCTCCTTGCAAGTTTGCTAGTGATCACCAATCCAAAGAACACTTGCCCAATCCTCTGATTAAAGACGCACTGGTCACTTGGTTTCTGATCATCCACCCTTGCTTTCAATAATTTCCATTTGCATGTCGCTATTCTTCCCCACTCTATGCCTTACGGCGTTTCCTTTGCAACATTAGGTGCAAATGCTAGTTTAAATTGTTGTAACATGTACATTTCCTGTTCTTCCTAAGTAAGAAAAACAACATTTTCATTTTTAATCCCTAATAGGTTTATCTAGGTGTCGTCCTCTTCTTCATGGTTTTGTGAACCTTCAACATAATTTTCTTGGAAAGGTGATCTAATCTGTTGATCTGGTATAGAATCTCTTGTTTTCCCAGTATTATGATTCTTCCTCAAGTTTGGGTTTCTAATTGGGGGTGCTTGTTGATTTTCCCACTGAGATTTTCTTTCCATGTTTTCTAATCTATCCATTATCCTTTCTACACTTTTAGCTAGACTATCTATTTTACCATCTAAAGTAGAGGTTTCCTCTTTAATGTCAACTCTTTTCTCATTTCTCATCCTAACTTTCTTAGCTAATAAATTTGCTTCTACACTAACAACATTACTTTGTATCTGTTCCATTGTTTCAGGGTTTCTTTCCATCATCTAGTAAGACATATCAGTGTCAAAACCATGAGGAAACTTGATCAAGGGTAAGTCTAGTGGAGGTTTAATATTAGTAGGGTTTTCATTGTAGATACTATTGAACCTAGTACAATAATCCTAAACAGATTCATTAGGATCTCTTCTAATGTTATCATATTCAAACAATATTTTTAAGGAGTTTTTATTTCTTTCCCATCTATC
The DNA here is from genome assembly GCA_000404065.3 of Pinus taeda. Lineage (NCBI taxonomy): Eukaryota > Viridiplantae > Streptophyta > Pinopsida > Pinales > Pinaceae > Pinus > Pinus taeda. Next base: position 34,824 of record APFE030599850.1, on the reverse strand, counting down.
AATAAAAAATCTATGGAAAGTAGCTAAATCTGCAATATGATTAGCAGGAAAACCTTTGAACCATTTTTTAACATCCCCTGTCAGTGTTTGGGAAAATAGCCTCATTTGGACATCAATCTCATGCAATTCAATGTAATCAGTCATTTTATTCACATGTTGTTGGGTAGTATACTGACCAGTAGCATCAAACAAAAGATTTTACTTTGATAGTCTTGGGGCATGGCATGTAGTTGGGCTGGTAAAACCAACGGTGCATATCTATTTTCCATGACTGAGATTTTGGTTTGACTGTGGGGCAAGGTAGTAGTGCTTGAAGAAGGACTTGAAATGGATGTAGCTGAACTAGATGAACTTGAGATGTTTGGTTGGAGAGGAAGCTGAGGTATGAATGATTTAGGGGAATGTACTGTGGTGGATATTATGGGTGAGGTGGTAGTAAATGAAGATGTTTTTACAATTTTTGAAGAATCTATAGAAATTTTAGGGGTAGCAATAGTGAAGGAAGCTCAACTGATTGTTGAAGATAGGCCTCATCTATATGGCTTATCAAGGTTAAGGTTAAGGCTTCTAGTTTATCAAAAGTATCCAAAACATGTTGATCTAAATCAAGATGTATAGGCACCTTTTTTGACTTAAGAAATTGAATAAAATTGGGGTCTATTACAGTATCATGAATTGAATTTTCAGATTTGGTTCTAAACAAAGAAATCTCAAATGATAAAATATCCTCTAAACTTGATAATTTTTTGGGGAGGAAATTTCCTTTAATTATCTGACTGCTACTTCCTTGAGTTTCTACCTTTTTTGGTTTCTTTAAAATTCTATTAGGATCATCAACTTTGTAGTAGGGGTTTGGATCTGGATTTTCCTTGGTACAGTGTGTTCTTTTGGGAGCCAGAATTTTATTTTTTTAATTGTTTTATGAAACTTTTTAACAACTCTAAAATGACCTTAAGGGGCAAAAGATGAGATTTAAGATTTCCCTAAAGTTTTATTAAACTGAGGACTGGTCCCCAGTATGGTTGCCACTATGTTATCACTCCAAAATTTCTCTAGAGTTGTTATGAAAGAAATGATAGAGATAACCACAAACCTAATGCTCATAAAGGGCTCTCTCTTTATGATTTAACTTTGTTTAGTTAATTGATTTTAGGCCAGTTATGATTGTACTTGGGTTTTGATTTTTAATTGGTGGTGGAATCACTAAATTAGATGGATAGAGGGATGCCTTTAACAACCATTCGGCTATGGGTTCAAGTGTCAAGTAAACATGACTGGATTAAGTTCTAAAGATAGTGTTTACAGGGCAAGGTAGCTCAGTAAATTCAGATTTGAAGGCTAGATGGTGAAGTGTTTTTTCAATTAGATCCAAGGAGCAATTAAGGGTTCCTTAAACCAGATAATGAAGGAAATCGTAGGGGTCAATTGAAACTAGGGAGCAATGAAGGATTCCCTAATCTGGATATTAGAAGAAAACATTAAAATGATTAAGTGTTCAAGACGGAGTGTACTTAAACAAATTCTGTAATATAATTCTAGTTAATTCATTCAGTTTAGATAACATGCAAGTTTGTGAAACACTTAAGAAAATAACAATTTGAAAAAAAGAAAATACTTCACTGAAGTAGCTCAACACATGAATATTGTAATGCAATCTCTTTATTACTTAGTCCATTCTGCTGACTTGAAAAATTGGTACAATGAACCCTCAGGTTATGGATCAATACAACTATAGAAATGTCTAGCAATCCACCCTCTATACTTTGAATTATGAAGTATTTATACAAAAATAGTTTACAAAATATCCCAAACTATATTGAGAATTGATCTAGGAAAAGAAATATCTTCAAGCAAGAAGATAGAGACAGATATTCAACTGCTGCAATTTGTCCCTCTTTATTAGGCCATGCTGTCTTATTATTTGATATTTTGTTGCGTATTCTCCTTTGTTGTTGGTATTCCACACTGAATTTTCTTTTTACTTTGGCTTTTCGCTGATACTCTTTCATCTGGCTGACCTTCTACTTTTCTTTTACTGTACTTTTTTCACTTACCTTGACTTTTTAAAGTAAGTCATTTAATTTCTCCTAAATATTTGCATTTGGTAATTTAATATTTACCATTTTTCTTTAGATTTTATCTGCTTCTGTGTACTTTACAAAGGTGGGTCTATTCACAAAATGGTGTTTTATCTCATGCTAGAGGTAAAATAGGTTCTAAAATGTCTGGTACACAACCTTTCCTGTAAGCATCCCTTTCATGGATTAATTATTGGCTTGATCTCTTGCCACTTCTTTGATCTTCTTGTTGTAGTCCTCATGAGGCATTAATCTGTCATTTATCACCAAGGGATTTGGAAGACCTTTGTGCCTTAAAGCATCAAATTTAACCATGAACCTGTCTATAGCCAGGTGCATGGTTTGGCATTTGTCCTCAAGGTTCACCATTAAATTCCTCTTCATGAGCACTTTTTTCACCTCTATTATGGTTCTAGTCCTATCAACTATGTTTAGCTCCTGCAATTCATATTTCTTTTTAGAGTTAAGGAAGTGGATTATTCTGGTGGATTCTTTTAGCATGTCTCCAAATTCAACCTTAACTCTTTGAATTGCTTCTGTAGCCTCTTTGATTAAATCATTTTGTTCAAAGATGACCTGTATTGATGGCCAAATATCATTGACAGAGTCAATGATATTGGCCCATAGCTTTTCTTTAGCTTAGGCAAGTGGCTCCTTCAATATTAGCTCTTTCTCCAAATTATTCATTCTTTTAGTTAACCTGGTTGACTTCTGAACTTCATTCTTGTGCATAATCTATGCAAGTTTCTTCTCATCCTCTAGACTTGTTATTTTTATTTTAGTTTAAATATCTTTGTGGTTTGAATGGACATGTCTTCCATAGCTTTGACCAATTCACTTGCCTCATCACTTGGCTGAGTTGTTGTTGTTGTTGAACTTGTTGTTGTTGTAGATGTTGTTGCAGCTGGAAGTGTTGTATCCAATGGAGCTATGGGGGCCAATGAAGCTACCAAGGTTGATGGAACTGTTGTAGTCACTGTGGGAATGGCAGTGGTAGTGGCTATCTCAAGGCTGGCCTATTTTCGCTGTATTAAGCTGTCCAACTCCTTCTCCATTTCTTTCAACTGATCATTTAGTGGGAGAATGAGGTCCATCATCTCCTCTTGCTAGGTTTAGCTATCTAAGACCTCCTTGTTCTATGGATGTTCTGAATGAGGTAGCTTCAGTTGCTTCTTCAAAGCAACAATATCCTCATTTTTCTTTTTTATTAGTTTCTCTGCAGCCTTGACATCATTGGGATTATACCCAATCTCAATTACCAAGTCTTCCAGTGATTCTATTATCCTTGGCCTGTGAGGATGCCTTTTCTAGCTTATACTGTGTTGTGATATTATCCAGTGAGTTTTGGAGTTTGTGCATAGTCATTGCTTTACTTGTCATGGTGGAATAAATCATCTCACCTACCTGCTTATGGAACTCAATTTGGTCAATAGGGTGAACATCCCTAACCAAGACTTGAAAATTTGTTTTTCTGTAGTTTGTTGATCATTTTTTCTACTGGATTGTAGGTTGCATGAATGTCATTTGCATATTCCCAGTCTTAATGTCAAAGGCTGACATTAATCTATTTTGATTTGTAGGTGTCTGCTTGAAGTATTGAACATGAGTCTCAGCTTTCAATACCTCATTCCTCAACTTAATTTCCTTGTACTTCTCTTTAATATCTTTCTCTTTATTCCCATGCTTGTTGGATGAAGAGACTTCAATGTTGATCTATTTCTCAATAAGTTGAGTGTTTGAAGTAGAAGGTTGATGTGTTTCCTCTGAAAATGCTAGGCCTTTACATTTTCCAACCATTGTGTCACTGTCAGTGATTTCCACTATCTCAATGGTGTCTTCTTGTTCAGTTACAGGATTAAGCTTGGGCCTCTTCCTGTAATTGATCTCAAATATTTCATTTGTAGTGTCCATTGTTGAGCTAGAACCTTCTTCCCTGTTTCTTTTCACATTTCTATCTTCATTTGCTGGAGTCTGTATGGTGGGAGTAATAGTCATATGTTCTTCTAGGGTGTTACCGGGAATAGTGTCCACTCGGATGCTGCTATTCCCACTAAGACTGGTAGCTATCTTAATAGCAAACAAATAAAGTCTACTTTCATTTTCCTTTATGAAAATAGACAAGAGGGGAACCAAGGAGACCAACCTTAGTCTTTCACTTGATTTCCTCTCCTTCCTGATAGATCTTCGCTGCTTCTTCTTCATTTGTACAGCTTCAAAAGCCACTTTTGGAATCACAGCAACATACTATTATCGAAGAAACAAAGATCTATATTCATAAATAACACAGGACTAGATGTGTGTTAACCATACAAATGCATATATAAACAAGTACACAAGAATATGGAGGAAAACTTGAATAGCTTTATTGAGATGAAAAGTAGCAAGAGGATTACAACCATATGTTCTGACCCAACATCATCCTCCAGCTAGAAATCCCTTCTTCACCTAAAGTAAAGCTTAGATCACCCAACACTATGAATGTACACCAGAAAACCAACAACACTTCTCTTTAAGATACAAAATTCTAGCCTCTGGATCTCTGTGATGAGGGATCCATATATAGATGATTATAGAGAGGTGAGTCATCTTTTGGGATCTTGATTAGTGTCTTCTCTCTGATAGTTCCTGTTTCCACTTGGAGAATGAAGATCTCTTACTCATCCCTGGTCGAAAATGGAGTGGCAAGTGTCAGAGGGGAAGCTTTTGGAAGATTCCATGATCTTCCACCTCGCATTTTGGTCCCTGCCATTTGTCCATTCCGACCATCGCACCCTACAGAGGAGAAAAATAGTATGCATCACACCCTGTACATTGGGAAGGTGATATGCATCACACCCTCTGCATGGAGATTTCAGTATGGTCCAGTTTTGACCATTTATGAGCAGTTTTCAGTGGAGAACTTCTGGGAGATGATGTAATCAGTTGACCTTGTTCCTTTAGGCAGTGAAGCAACACTTTTAGGGACTTAAGAGCCCTTAGTTTATGGAAATTTGTGATTGGGGTTGAAGTGCCCAAAAATGTCTATAACACTCTTCCTATATAAATGGGTCAACTTAAGGGCTCATTCCACACTTTTTTCTCTCATTAGAGCTTTGTGCACTTTTGGGGCGTAAGGCCAGCCTCTCACTCTTAGTCACAAGTGCATTATCTTCTGGGTAAGTTCTTCCTCTGTCACACTGAAATTGTGCTCTTGAATGTGTCACTTTAGTTATTACATGTTGGGTTTTAGTGTGTATTCACATTCCTAGATTGTTGGTATTCCTGTCATATGCTAGTTGTATATATGTATGTGCATATCATGTCTTTTCCATTGCTATGTCTCCTCATGTTTGCTTTCATCCCACACTTATTCTATTTTTGAGCAATCCGATGCTATCATGCCTTGCAACAACTCTAAAACCTTCAATATAAGCATTAGTGCATTGCACTATCCTAGCTAGTAAGCCATATAACCATTTCTCCTTGGACCTACAACATGCACCCATCACAAGGCCTGCCTCACCTCAAGAGCACATAGTGCACTCCCAGAGCATAGTTCTTGACCTCCTTTCTCTTTGAACCTATGTCATGCACCCAAAACCAAAGTTTTTTCCTTAAGTAGTGCATAGCACACTTCTAGTTGACAAGCACGCACACCATGCCCCTTGCAGATGCACCATGCACCCAATGCAGAGACCTTTTCTTAGTGATGGTGCACTATGCATTTCTAGCACCTAGGCCACTAAACTCTGCCTCTAGATCTTGCGCCAAGGCCATACTCTCTTCCAACAATAGCACACTATTCACCTTTAGTGACCATTCTAATCATTCTTATCTCAAGTTTTTGTGCTTGTGCCCCGAACTAGCACACTGTCCCCCATAGGTAATATTTTGCATAAGCAAACAAGGTAGAGTAGGTGATTTTGTGAGACTGACTGGGTGCTTTTCCATGAGTGGATTTCAGTTTCCAATTATTGTAGATTAGGATCCTACCAATTTATCATCTTCTACTAACACAATGCCTTTTGTTACACGAAAAGGACCAACAAGAGAGGCCACAAAAAGCAGTATTGAAGGTGTTCTAGACAAATCGAAAACTAAAGTGTCGATATTAGAAGATACAAGATGCTTCATAGAAAATTCCACCACCTTGACATGGAAAATGATATTTAAATATTTCGTTAAAAGTGAGTTACTATAAGATCTTGAGGACAGGGAAGTGTATCTCAATGTATAAAGGTATAGATTCTATAGGATTTCTAGTTGTTATCAAGTTTACCCTATGCATAGGTAATTAGGTGGATATTGCAACATCTTTACCCTAAAATAATGATCCTTAGAAGTGAAAGTGGACAATAGCTCACCACATACCCATGATCTTCATTCATATTATAAGCTTCCAAAGCCAGAGGAATACCCACATTCAAAATTCTATGCTGCTTTCTCTATTTAGTATTCCACAAAGGACATTCTCAAAACATGGTGGCAAGATATGGGCAAGTTTCGTGAGAAGCTTGAAGGGATTTACTAAACTAATTCATTAAGGAAAGTATATCAATATTTGATGGCTATGTGTCGCAAGTTATATGGGTATGAAAAAACTGAATTCTTTGAAGAAAGATGGGTCTATATCATCTACCCTTGTGCCAGGAAATATTTTCAATTGGTCTAACTTGATAACCTAATAAGTGCAACAGAATGTTACAAAGGAAAAAAATGTCTCACAAAGAGAGAAGCCCAAGTTTTACATGTCATCCTACTTGCTAGATGGGATTTGTGGCAAGAATGAATTCTGAGATCTAGAGGCCACAACCTCCTATCCACACATACTATAAGATATTGTCAAAGGTTAGCTACAGAGGCATGTATGAGAAGATAGTTGAGCACTTCATCGTGGTATTATACTATATGATATTTGGATTTGAAGAAACTTGCATGACTGATAAGGCTAGGGAATCTATCGTTGAAGTCACAGATTGGTTCATATCTTCTCAAGGTACATTTATCAGAGAGTTTGAAGCTTATAAGCATCCACATCTTATGCTAAATTTTGTAACAAGTAAAGTGGTCATGCAAGGGGTTTGTTACCATCTTTGTACAAGATCGTCACATCAATTGCATAAGTTGAATAAGTCACCATGACCTATCTTCCCTCTACAGATAGGATCATATGAACTGAAAAATATAAAGGCAACAGAGGTAGAAATTGAAGAACTTAATTGCCTTAGATGGAGTGATATGGGTTTTTTCCAATATGAACCTAGAGGTATATGCAAGTAACACTATGAAAAGTTGAGGTATACCCATCCATATGATTAGTTCTCTTGGGAAGATGAAGAAAAGATCAATAATTTCTATAATGCCTCTAGAGTAGTTGGATAAGGTGAAGAAGCATGCCCTTCTCACACAATACATGTTCCAAATACACATCAAGAAAAGACCCAATACGGAATGGATGCTCACGATAATTTTGAGTTGAAGAACGAAGCAGGAACAAGATGCAGATAAGGAGAGGAGTAAGAAGTTAAAATTTTATCCATGCACTAAAGGGGAAATTGAGGCACAGAGGAGAAGGGAATAATTTGAAGAGGTTAGGAAAAGGAAATAAGAGGAAAAGCACAGGTAGAAAGAAGAGCAAGATAAGAATAAACAATAGGATATGCAGAAGATAAAAGAGGAGGAAGCCCTAAAGAGGCAACAAATTGAATCTCTTAGAAAAAAAAAGGAAGAGGAAGAGCAATGAAGGTAAGAGGTCGAGGAAGAAAATAGGAAGAAACGAGAAGAGGAATTTGCAAAGAAGTTAGAGGAATATTTGGAGTCCCAAGGTATAGATGATGAACAGGAAGAGGAGAACCAGGTAGCAAGAACTAAGTTGGTCATAGATCCTCTGGAAATTTGACCTCCAACTCCTTTGATCGATCGTCACCTTCCTTTTAGTGATATGGGCATTCCACCCCCATATGATGATATAGTTATTTACATCTCCAATTTCACCTTTGATGAGTTGAAAGACAATAAAATTCAAGAAATAAGGAACTACTTCTAAAATGAACCAAATCAACCTGTTTCTATCCATTCATAAAGGGTTATTGTGTCAAACACAAAGACCAATACTAGAGAAGTTACTTTAGCAAATGAAGCCTTTGTGGTAGCCAAAAAAAAGAACATTGATTTTATAATGCAAAAGAATGAATAGTTGGAGAAACAATTGGCTAGTGAAAAGCAACAAATTTATCACCTTCTTGTCGAAAATCAAAGGATGTCTTTCACTAGTTCTAGCAGAGAAGGATTTCACTCAGCTATACTTGAAGAAATTAAGCAAGTAGAGGATACAATGAAGAAAGTTTATGAAGAGATGATCATCTTTCATAAGGCATTGGCACCTATGTACAAAGCCCAAAAGGGATCACAGGAAAACCTGAGGATCTTAAATTTAACTCATAAAACTATAGAAACCATCTAGGAATGGGGTGCCAAGTATTTAAATGCTCCTACATCATTAGCTAGAAAAGGAAGGGTTGAAGATGAGAATGTGTATGAAAATCTATGATCAACTTAACAATCATATAGCTAACACTATGTGAGATTATATGTGGTTGCACAGTGGATTGGAAGCTTTGGCACAAGTACACAAAAGGCCTTCTATATGTGCACTTGGGGAGGTGATACATAGGGATAATATCAGGCAGGAGCTAAATGAATTCTTGGACCACATAATATAGGATACTACCCAAAATGACTTAGAGGTGACTAAAGATACTATTTTACTAATATGTAGTTGAACCATTCAAGTTACATATGAAGCTAGTCATGTTGTGGAACAATACACAATCAAGCTCCAAAACCATATATCCAAATGCTTAGGAGGGAAAAATGCAATACCTTTCAGATATACCACAAAGAGTCAAATGAATAACAATAGAGTATAGAGTTTGATATCAATATATTACAATGTAGCTTCATGTCATAGTCGTTGAATTACAATTTCCCCAAATGTGAACACACATATGTATATTTTATTTTATGTATTTTTGCCACAATTTTGTGTAATTAAAAGATAATGAAAAATGTAAAAAATGTGTGTGGAAGTCCAAAAGTCTCGTGTAGAATGTGAAATTCGCTAGGAAGTCCAAACGACATATGGGAGCTCAAGAGTTATGAGGTAGCTCAAGAATCACTTGGAAGGGGAAAGGTCACCTCTTTATTATATATAGACCCTCATGGCTCAAGAAAAAGGGAATTTTAGCCTTGGTTTCTCTTGATAGCATAAGAGAGAGAGATCATTCCTTTGAGAAGAAAGTTGTGGCTTAACTCTCCACTATTGGAGTAAGTGATATGACATTGTAATTGTGTATTTTGGCATTTCCACTTAATCATTCAAAGCTCTCTAGAGTCGAATAGCCTTTTCATGCATGTATTGGTAGCATTGTAAGACTTTTATTTTAATTTTTGCAGTATATGTTTGTGGTTACATGTATTAAGGATAATGGACTAATTTATTGTATTTAGTACATATTCTTATTGACATTACATATCCTATTTTCCTTTTGTGATCTTGGTTATTTGAAAACTATTTTTCAAATGTATCGATGATTCTTTACATGTATTTGTGTCTTTATTAGATTAATTTTATCATTGTTCTTCTAAAGGCTCACTTTCTTTACTATGTTCGTGGAAGCGCCTTATATTCATTATAATTGTATGTCTCTCAAAGCTAACATTTATTTCTTTCCAAAAAAGTAACACAAATTCTCTCTTATGTTGTTATTCTCAGCCAAGGCATATCTTTAAGTTCATCATAATGGTAGTTGGGCCTATTTCCTGGATGGGACTCCCACACTAAATGGTGTAGATTCTAATTGGGAATTTATACCAGGGAGATTGTCCTTCATGTTGGAGAATTTCGAGCACTGTCAATAGATGGATACACCATCATCCTCTCTAAAAACTAAGAAATGGAAAACCAAGGAGTTTGGAAAGTAGTTATGCACAACTTGTGGAGAGATTCTTGGTGAAGTAAGATAAGTGCAAGATATCACAATAAAATTGGAACGTGTCTCGATTAGAGTACAAATAGATGAATGGAATACCAATAATTAATACATATAAACTAATGGCACCCAAGGAAGAAAACCCAGTTGTAAAAGAAGTTGTTGATATTGAAGGTCAAAGTAATGAATAAGAAATGAATGGTGACACATAAGAACATGTCAACAATGCTATTGTTACACAAGTAAAAATCGTTGTGGTAGTATATTGAGGATGATCAAATCATGGTAGAACTTGTTGATGATGTTGTTGATAAACAAGAACCAGTAGCTGAAACAGTCCTACCTAAGGAGGGACAAATTGTGGCTAACACACATGAACATGTTGATGATATCATTGATACTCAAGAACCAACAACCGAGGTATCTTATCCTACTATAGAAGGAGAAGAAACTCAGCTTGACACATAATAAGCAATAGTTGAGTTAGTTTATCCTTTAGTGAAGGAAGTGACCATGGTGGATTTAAAAAAATATGACAGTGATGTTGTTGTTACTCAAGTAGTAGTAGCTAAGGTAGCTAACTTTGATATTGATTCTTTGGTCACTAAGAAACAAGAGTGGGGCCCTTGGGCCCTATCATTGTACTCTAAAGTGATTCCCCTGAGTGAGAATAGAAGGATCATTCATGATCTTAGGGAGGCTTTGGTAGAGGAACTTATATTTTTGAGGCTCGGGTGGAGAAGAGCTCAAAGAAGAGAGGAGTAAGGAAAATAAATAATTGAAGGAGCTTAAGGATGAAATCCATGTACTGCAGTAGGAAAATGATAAATTGTATGACCTTGCACATGGGTTGTTGAGATACATAGTACCTTATCTGTCCTAGCCCTTATTTCTTCATGATCAATATGTTATTTTTTGGATGATAGCAATAAAATAAAAGAGACCCTATGAGCTAACTATCATTACGATATTTTTAGGTAGTTTTTCTCATAGTAACACTATGGAACAACATTTACCATGTGAATTATATATGCACAAGTTTATCTAGTTCACAGAGAGGAAGTTTAACCTCTCACCATGTTGGAGACATTCAACTATGGGCCTTTACCTCATTTATCAATAACCAGGTAAAATGAAAATTGGCCCATGAGACTGTAACAACAAATTAGGAGAAAAAGAGGTTTTGGATTAGAGGAGAGGAAACCCATTTTTCTACAGTAACTAGGACTTATAAAGGTTTATTGGATCCATGGAGAAGGTTGTTGTTATGGACAATGTTCAACATAAATTCGTAGTTCTCTTCTCTCAAACTATTGATCTGCAAAAACAAGATGCTTTGGAGGGTAGTAGATTTAGATGGGAGACCTTCGATGAGGGGCTGAAAAAGAGATACCTATAATGTTATCCTAATTTTATCCTAGCCCTTTTAAGAGTGCTAAGGTATATCAATTGTATGAGGAGATGTGGGCCTCATTGGTTTGGTATTAAACTATGATTTCCTTTGATATGGGTCCTTCTGGAAAAATATCAATATTATTAAAATATTAACCCATGAAATGCGGAATGTTGGTAACTAGAGATAATTATTTCCAATGGCTTCAGAGTTATTGTGGATGATGCTACAATTTCCTATGATTTCACAAAACTTCATCTACAACACTCCTACTCCACTAGTACAAATGGGGTGAAAATATGATGCATATTCATCAGTTGTTCGACTCATTGTTATCGATTATCCGACACATTAGAGTCATAATTTTTGTCACTGGGATTTCATTGAGTAGTCGACACTTTACTAGGCGTCGAATATTTTACATGAATAACATCGAACATCTGACACCCAAGATGGCCAAAAACGTGTTTAATCATCCGACACTTTACAATTAGATTTGTGATGCCAATAGGCATTGGATATGTGATGGACTTAATGTTAGATATTCACCACCCAAGATGCCAAGAATGAGATTCAACATCTGATGCTTTGAAGTCAGATATTCGATGGCAACACCTTCATTCCATTGTATATTTGGCATTTGATATTCAACATCATATTAGTCTAGTACAATGGGATTCGACGATTTGTTCCATTGGTATCAAGTTGGAAGTTTGATGGTTTAGTATCAAATGAGCGACATTATAATATTTTAGTGCGATGGGAGTGTTATGGATATGACGGGTTGTTTTGTCAATATAAATTCAAATATCCAATGATTTGTTCCATCGGTGTGGAGTCATATATTCGATGATTGCGACTTAAGGTCGAATATCCGATGAGTACCTAAGCACTATATATATATATATAAAATTTAATATGTGCTAGGATCTAGCAAAAACTTTGGTAAATAGAAAAATCCAAATTACCATATCTTAGCCCTGTCATGCCACATATTTTTCACTTGGAAGAGCTATATTAGAGTATGGCTAGAAAGACTTGCAACAAGCACTCCTTGATATCACAAAATTGGCTGAGAGATATCTACAAGCTACACAATCAAGGATGGGAGTGGTCACTACAAGTTTAGTAGTTAGATATTTTTCATGGTTTCACCAACCATCGCTTCCACCACAAAGATAAAAGAAACACATTTTCATACTCTAGATTCCATTTTTTTGTCGACCACTAACCATGCCAATAAGCATCAAATTTCCTTGACACATAAACTTAGGAATGCAAAGTACCAAGAATGAGGATTAATGAGGAATATTATAATTTTTCAATGAACCAATGCTTGTATTTTTAATTACACAGGTCCTTATTTCTTAATCAATGATTTGCAAGGAAGTGACTCATTTGTTTCTATTTCATTGACATCAATGGAAGTTAATGAATTAAATAAATTAAACTATGATGACATCAACATTTCTAATCTTGTAGGAATGTTGTTCACCCATTAAGATTGTCAAATGCATATTTAGTCTATGCCAATTGTTCCACCACATTAGTGACACACCTAGTGCATTTTTAATGTAGGACAAAATTATAGGTTTACAATAAATATTCCAAGGAAATATAATTTGGTTTCTTCCCACTCAATGTTAACAATTGCAAAAAGAGGCTCTCAAAAGTTAGACATGTTCTTTGGAAAATATTTAATAGATTAGCAAAGTCACATTACTACATCTTAGCTCTTTCAAGCCACATGAATTTTAGTTGTAGGGAGTATATTAGTTGATCGATAGAAATACTTGAAACAAGAATTCATAAATATTAGAGTTTATCAAGGGACATCCATCTTCTACACAACAAAGGCTAAGAGGGATCACATCAATTTTAGCAGTTAGAAATTTTCTTGGTTTTTCCAATCAAGGTTTCAATCCCAAAGACAAAATAAACATGCTTTAATACTTTAGGATCCATCAAATTAGTGACCATTGACTGTGCTAACAATCATTGAGTTTCCTTAACACATTGGTTAGAAAATATAAAATGCAAAAAAATAGGATTGATAAGATGGGAAACATCTACTAAGGTTAAACCTCTAGAATATTCATTGGCACAACATCAAATTAGTTGTGCCTAATCACGTGCCTCCTCTCTATATGCACCAAGTTTTCATTCATTTTTATTATTATTTTACTAGTCTTTTTTCCCCTCAAAATGGTAAGCATTGGTCAAAAGGTAGTGTGGGAACATCATTCTTTTTTAAGTGCATGTTCCCTACTACATCCCCTTGTGTCCTCCAAGGAGGTGACCCCCCTTGGAGTACCCACATCCTAGGAGAGCAAAGAGTACAACCCCTACCCTTGGGAATGCATCCACATTTAAAATTGATATACTCATTTTGTGGTTTCTTGTATCTTATGACAAAACAAAGAACTGATGTTTAGGACCACTAAAAATATTCCTAGAAGCTTTTATTATTAAAGATAGGAGAGTTAATATGAATAAAATTTTTTTTTGGATGGAAGAAGATAACAAAGAAAAAGCACTTCAAGGTTTAAACTTTTAAGGAATAAGCACGAATCCTTCAATGTAAATACAAGGAGATTTAAATGATCTGTGGTGGCAATCCAAGAAAATGTGAGCAAGAAATGATTGCATCGACATTGCAAAAATAGGGGAGTTTTGTTCCTCCTAAACAACCTTGCAATTTCAACCATAATTTGGAGAATTTCAACTACTTCATTATCTACCACAACCCACAACATATTCTTTACAGAGAAGCACTAAACTTGCAACATCATCAACAACAACGACCTATACTTTTCAACAAATACTTGAAATATGTCCCTGTGAAAACTACAACATATCTCACATCATGTTAAAAAAATGTACTAGCAACAATCACATAATTATCATCTCCAATGTATTATCTTCTTACAACAGAGTTGGGAAAAAACCTTTTGTTTAGTTATTGGTTCTTACATTATGCAAATCACATTGTACTATAAACACTACAAAGTTTTGGTATCACATGGAAGCCATAAACAAGTGTTGGAACACATTTCAATATTAGTTGAAGGTACTCTCCAAAGAATTGTTGGTACAATTCAAATATCATGAAGTATTATAATCAACATCTTGCTAAGGTGACACAAGATGCAAATTCAAGTGAAGGGTCTTTGACTTATATTTAATTTAACATCGTTGACAAATTTGGCCGTAAAATTTAATTAGTTTTCCATTGGTTCAAAAATATTGGTATCTCCTACACTGATTGGAGCAACTATAAGCCCTTTGAATTTTCAAAGTTAGAAGTAATCAACTAAAAATTAGTTTTTCGCTCAAGATATGGGACTATGTTACCTTATGTGTTTCCTTCCATAACAAAAAACATATGGGTAGAATGTCAAACCCATATACAAATAAGAGAGATAATCTGATTTTTGCATAGGAAAGCATTGAAGGACATCAAATTTAAGGGTATTACTCCTAAACCAGAGCCTTTTTACTTTCATGATATTCAAAACTACATCCATTATCTCATCTTAGTTGTTACAATTTTTGAGAATTAAAGATATTATATTCAGATTTAGATTTCTCTTTAGAATTTCAAATACCTTTAGGGTTGAAGGTGCTTCCCATGTTAACGATGGCACATTTGCAAAATCTATCCCCAAACCATTGTTTAGCAACAACAGAGGTAACTTCCAACATCCATGTAGATGGGTTGTATTTACCTTTGCTCTTTGGAACCCCTGGAAAAGCCTGTAGTTGTCATGACAACGATATAAAAAATTAACTTAGATCTAGACTTTAAATTAGTAGTGCTCCATTCAAAATTTCTCCTTCTCTATTGACTGCAAGAAGCTGTCAAGTTTTTACCTCATAATATTTAATTATCTTGTGATAATTTTGACCTAATGGCCCAAAGAAATTGGCTTTCCCTCCATTTTTCATCAACAATACTGGAACACATCATGGTAAGAAAGAAATCAACATCAATCTCTGAAACAAACGAAATTGAGTTATATTATAATCTCACCTTGGTTTACATCATCAAGAGCTTTAAAGATATCAATGATAGGATGATGAATGGTAGAGAAAATAGTCCTTCTAGTATCTAATGTGTTATAAAAAGTTGCATCACAATTCCAGTTTCTTTATCATCCAAACCAAATGTGGGTTCATGCATGAAAATTATAGAAGGATTTACAGCAAGCTCCACAACTATTGTTAAACTTTTCCTTTGTTCAATAGACAATTGAGTTATACCAGGAAGGCCTATTATTGCAACCCTTAAATATTCTAATTCTAGTAATTCCATGACCTCATCAATAAAGACCTAAAAATTAGAATCTTTTGCAACTTAGCAATATACAAATTTGATGTCGGATCAAAAGAAAACACTAATAGATGATAGACCAAACAAAATATTATAATCTAACCTTGGTTTACATCATCAAAATCTTTAAATATATCAATGCTAGGATGATGTTTGGTAGAGAAAATAGTCCTTCCAATATCTAATGTGTTATAAAAAGTTGCATCACAATTGTAGTTTCTTTATCATCCAAACCAAATGTGGGTTCATGCATGAAAATTATAAAAAGATTTACAACAAGCTCCACATCTATTGTTAAAATTTTCCTTTGTTTAATAGACAATTGAGTTATACCAGGAAGGCCTATTATTGCAACCCTTAAATTTTCTACTTCTAGTAATTCCATGACCTCATCAATAAAGACCTAAAAATTAGAATCTTTTGCAAGTTAGCAACATAACAATTTGACGCCGGGTCAAAATAAAACACTAATAGATGATAGACCAAAAAAAATGATAGTTGCAGACTTAAAAATTTGGTTTCTTTGTCAACATCCTTTGGAAGTCAAAGAAATGTGTAATATAAAAAGGATTCCCATACAGTAACCTGTAGAGAACGTATATCATTCTATTCACAGTAACCTGAAATGTGAGCAAAGTTTTCTTGTTTTTTGGGAAATCTGTTGAAATATGGCAACAAGAATATTCCAATTTAAGTTGTCCTTGAATTAAATTGTGGATTAAAATCGAATTTAGTCTTAACAACTACTTGGAAATAATTAATTAATTTATTTTAAATTAATTAGTTGGAGAAATTCAAGTTAGAAGTCTTTCTGAAGTCATGCAAGAGTTATCCCTTAAATTAAGGAGATAAGATTGAGTTAAATTTGAGTTGTAATTAGTTAACTTAGTTTACTGAGTTAAGTCCAGTTAAATTAGTTTCAAATTGTTTGAGGAACTAATAGTGAGTTAACAGTCAGTTGATCCATTAATGCACTCAACTAGTGCTACTCCAGTTAACTGAAGATTCCCTCATCAGAAACTCATGCATGTCTATTATGAGAAAGACCCAGTTGAGATTAATGTTCAAGGAAAATGTACTATCGGTTGCATGTGTTTTCTCATGGAGAAAACTCATGCATGCAGTCAAGGGTTCATCCTTGAGGATTGCGTAGTTTTGAAGGTTTGGTCATCCACTTGGTAATAGGAAAATCATATAGAAGGAACAGCTCAAGGAAATAAGATCTTAGAGGGCAGAGAGGAAGGTTGGAGAGAAGCCAACATTTCCTGTGAGCATCTGTGAGGATTGTACTGAGAGATGGCTAGCTGTGAGAGCTAAGGCTTTGTATAATTCCTATGTATTTCCACCATGCATGATAATACAATAGTGTGGGTTTTTTAGTTGAGGCTTTCCCCAAAGTATTTTCATGTGTATTGTGCCATTAATTCTTCTTCTTCTGGTTATATTTCATGCAGAAGAAGGACCAAACTTTCACAAAGTTTTGTGAGCTCAAAGCTTTGGTCGAGAAAGAGTCAGGGAAGAAGATTAAGGCCTTGACAAGAGACAATGGTGGAGAATATGTCTCTCAAGAGTTTAAGGACTTTTGTGCAGTGAAAGGAATTAAACGAGAGTTGACAGCACCTCATAACCCACAATAGAATGGGGTGGTTGAGAGGAAGAACAAACCTATTGTAGGGGCAACATGGGAAATGCTGCATGACCAAGGCCTACCACTTCACTTGTGGGCTGAGGCATGCAACACAACGGTCTATTTGTAGAATAGAAGCCTGCATCACATACTTGGGATGAAGACACCAGAGGAAGCTTTCTCGGGTAATAGACCAGATGTGGGTCACGTTAGGATCTTTGGCTCATTGGTATATTTCCATGTGACAAAGGATTCACAAAAGAAGCTTGAGCTGACAACAGAGTTGGGGATGTTTGTGGGGTACACTGATACACCTCACAACTATGGGGTGTAATTACCTACCAGTTGGAGGATAGTGGTTTGTAGAGATCTCAAGTTTGATGAGAAGAAGGTCATGCGAGTTTCCCTTGAGAGGGAGCTCCAACTATAGGCTATGGAGGAACTGTTGGTTCCTAAGGAGGAGGAGCGTCAAACTAATGCGGAGTAGTCGCATGCAGAGGTTTTAGGAGTGGAGACATCCACTCAAGCAGATTCTTCCAGAAATGGTGTTGGGCATGGAATCCCCCCAAGGCATGTTTTTGGGCTTAAAGCCTAAGTTTTGACCGAATATTTTTGTAAAATCTCCACGAATTATGGGCACGGGGCACGAAAGTATAATAGAGTCATAGGGTTGTCCACCCTAGTTTTTGTAATGTAATGTTAGCTGGATAGACCTATCCATGGTTCGCAGACCATGGGATTGTATAAATAGAGCGAGGCTCTAAGTATAAAAGAAAACGAATAGAGAAAAGCATGAGAACTCTAAGTGATTGAGTTGAAGTGTAAAGTGTGTCTGTGGGTCGTAGAGTAGGAGAAGGCTCTGTAGCTGAGTGCGCAGACCCCTATAGCTGAGTGTGCAGGACAAGTCGAGTCTGTAACCATTGGGAGAATCAATAAAGATAAGTTTTGCTATAACTATGTGTATATTTTCCTGGTTTAATGCATGATTGGATATAATTTTCAAGTATAATGTTTATTTACTGTGTGATCATGTATGAATGTTTTGTATTGCTAGTTATAATTTAAGACATTCAAGTAGGCGAAGGTAATTAATTAACACTGGAAGATAAGTGAGATCTTAGGTAATAGCGCAGAGCACGACACACCCCCTGGTTAGGTTGCGCAAAGGCAGTGTATCAGGCTATGAGGAACGGGAAGTGCGTGAAGACACTTATGCACAGGAACACACATAAAACTAGTCGTACCTCTCAGACATTTCAAGGGTGTGGAAACCTGGTTCTAGCACCCTCCCATATACTTCGGGTGAGACCTCAGTGCATGCTCTGCGGACTATTGCTGAAAGGGCTAGTAGTATAGGGATTTGTTTGGCTAATTAAATCTGAACCTCGGTTAGGCCCCAATAAGCCAACAAATGGTTATGTTGCCAGGACTGGGATCTGCATAGAGATTTTTTGATGTCGTATCATTGGAGTCCAACAAAAAAAGGGATAGGAGAAAAGCATGAGAATTCTAAGTGATTGAGTCGAAGTGTAAAGTGTGTCTCTGGGTCGTGGAGTAGGAGAAGGCTCTGCAGTTGAGTGTGTAGAGGCCTAGTAGTCTGTAGCTGAGTGCACGGACCCCTGCAGTTGAGTGTGCAGGACAGGTCGAGTCTGTAACCGTTAGGAGAATCAATAAAGAGAAGTTTTGCTATAATTCTGTGTATATTTTCCTGGCTTAATGCATGATTGGATATAATTTGCAAGTATACTGTTTATTTACTGTGTGATCGTGTATGCATGTTTTGTATTGCTAATTATAACTTAAGACATTCAAGTAGGAAAAGGTAATTAATTAACGCTGGAAGATAAGTGATATCTAAGGTAATAGCGTAAAGCGCGGCACAACCCCTGGTTAGGGCTGCACGAAGGCAGTTTATCAGGCTGCGAGGAACGGGAAGTGCGCGAAGCGACTTACGTGCAGGAACACACAGAAAACTAGTCGTGCCTCTTAGACATTTCAAGGGTACGGAAACCTGGTTCTAGCACCCTCCCATACTACTTTGTGTGAGACCTTAGTGCGTGCTCCGCGGATTGTTCCCGAAAGGGCCAGTAGTATAGGGATTTGTTTGGCTAATTAACTTTGAACCTCGGTCAGGCCCCAACAAGCCAACAAATGGTTCTGTTGCTAGTTAAACAAGTGTTATAAAACACTTTTTTAAGTGTTGGACAGAAAGATTCATGAGTTCATAGCGCATGAAAACAGGAATCAACGACTATCAAAGGAAGAGTGGTTAGATTTCTACTTGTATATGGAGATCCATGAAATTTTCTTTGCATCCTTCCCCACTGAGTTGTATGAGTGGATCACGAAGCTAGGAGATAGCCAAGGAAGGTGTAAACTCGACAAACCTATTGTGTGGACTCCAGAATTGGTGCACAGACTGGAAGCATCGGAAGATAACATCGCACACGTTGTCAATCATTGGATCGATCGAATCATAGGAGGATTCATCACCGAATTCGCGGTAGATACTTCAGTCAGCTATAGCGAGGAAAAACGATGCTTCCTCAAGGGACTGTGAGGTACGTATGTTAAATCTTTGAACATTTGGATTAAAATTCTACTATGTGAAAAGCGAGTTATGCGAATAAATTGATGTTTGGGGCTACGCAGAGTGGGAGAATCTACAAAAATGAAGGTAGCACATAACCAGAAACTAGCCCCTTGATTTCACCTCTGTGAGGGGGCGAAGAAGAGCTCACAAAGGTCTCGCCAAGAAGTGAAATCAATATGATAAGATAGAGAATTCCGTGTATACCACCCCCATCCACACCACCACCAGTTTCATCGTCTTCACCCCTGTCTTCATCCATACCACCTCCGCCACCATCACGAAGCAGTATGGCAAGCGTGATAAAGCTACCAGTGTTCAAGGGAGTAGGGAATGAAGATTTGGACTAGTTTTGGTTCATAATAAAAGCTGTATGGGAAGCATAGGGTGTCACGGACGACAATATAAAGAAGGCAACGTTGGTCAGTGCTGTGCAGGATCGCTTGCTGATGATATAAATTGGATCCATGAAGAATAATAAAAGTACCATGACTGTATCAGATCGGGACAAACCTCGAATTCAAGAGCACAGAGCGATTAGAAAAACCTCTGAATAGTGGCAGTCGACAGCCAGTGTGGAAAGACGAGGACCTTGGTCAAAGCGCACTGACCGAGGCCCATGGAGACTGCGCAGGAGGTGAAACTAGCACCTGGGAAGCCCAGATCGGGAAAAGGAGGCAGTTTCTGATGTGCGATTAGCGCTCATCGCGCATCGCTCGGCAAAACCCCTTGAAATGGAAAGGCCCCAAAGTGCTTGGTCGAATGGAAGCTAGGAAAACCATGGGAAAAAGTGCAAAAGGTTGAAGGCGGGACCCGCACTCCAAAAACCAACGATATTTATCGGGGGCACCCTTGGGCGGTAAGCGGATTTGGCCAAAACCTAGCGATTCCATTTAGCGCCCGATGTGTGGCAAGCAGAGGAGAGAGAAAATCATTGCTCATCACACGCTAACGGTCGAGCAAGTCAATTGCGTGAAATGAGCGAATGGCATCGGATTTGGAGGCTCCAGATCTAATGGTTGAGAATGCGCCCGATGAAAGAACTAGATTTGATAGGGAATTAAGCTGAGATATACAAAGATTTGAGGTCCGATTTGACCACTGAGGTGGCAGATGACTCTTTCCACAAGGAAACCAAAGAACCAAACCAACGAGGAAGAGTTGGCGCAATTCGTTGGAAGACAAGTGGCCACTCCCTATGAGCCGATGATCATGACGCAGAGACAGGGAATTCCGAGCGAACAACAGCAAGCGATCTGATGGAGGTGGAAGGGGAATCAAGTAGTCATGAGATCGACTAGATTTAAAGCCATGAATACAGAACAGAAAAGGAAACCAAGAGGGGATACCGAAGACGGGGAAAAGAGAGGAAATGGAAGAAGACAGAGAAGACAAAACAATGAAGAAAAATGCAGAAAGATAGAGGGCCGAGCTGACCATAGGCAGCGTCAAGCACCAGAGAGCTTGAGAGGTTCAAGCCATCCTTGAGAGGATCTATCAGGACTGAGCACCACTTTGGGATCCTTCCATTAAAGACCAAAAGGGTCAAGAGCTGGTAAGGAAAAGAGTCTGTGCACTCTAGTGGCTTGGGGAATCCAAGAACCACCCTGCCAAGCAAATTCTGTTTCAGGAGAATCATATTGAGCTCCTTCATTGTAATTCTCTGCTTTAAGACACAATAAAAGAAGGTCACCATTGAAAGCTAGATCAGAGACATATCCCTGGAGGATAGGGTGAACTCCTTATTAATTTGTTGTGTTCTTGTATTTGCTTACTGTGTTTCTCTGTTGTTTTCCATTTTCTAGTGTCTGTGTATTTTGCAATCTGGTCGATCTGTTTCCTAAAATAACATAGACACAAACCAGCACATGAGTCTGTAATACCTTCATTCAATAATTAATTAACTGAGGTCACTCAAGGGTGATTTTTAGATCAAGTGATATCAGAGATTTAGGCTGTTAAGGTTAGACAAGCTTATGTTTTAGCTGTGAATGCTCACTAGATCAAAGCTCAAATTAGGAGAAGGAGAGTTGGTCAAAACTAATCCTGAAATTGGGAGAGTCTATCCTCGGAAGACGATGTCAGAGGAAGGTCCTATGGGTCCAGACCCTCAATTCATAGAAAATTTCCTAGCCATAAAGTCCATGGTAGAAGAAATGTATAAGGACTTTAGAAAACACAAGGATGAAGATTCATCAGGCTCTAAAAAAGACAAATGAGAAGATGAACCACATTTCCATGACCACTCAAAAGGAAAAGGGAAAGAGGAAAGCTTTCTCACACCTCCTAATAGCCCTGTGCATAACAAGAAAGCATCTTTGATCAAACTAGATGTTAAATTTGATTTGCCTATATATGATGGCGAGCTAAATGCAGAAAAGTTGGACAATTGGATTACACAAATTGATGTTTATTGCAGAGTATATAACATCAACTCAGACATGAGCAAGATTCAACTGGCAAGCCTACGCCTAGGAGGCACTGCCTTGGTTTGGTGGGAAGGCAGAACCCAAGCTGACCTGGAAAGACATGGTAAGACTATCTCTGTCTGGAGGGAATTTGTTTCTGCAATCAAAAAGCATTTCTATCCGTTGGCCTATATGCAACAAGCCATGATGAGTTGGCAAACTCTTCAGCAGTTGAAAGGTCAAAGTGTGCAAGGGTACACTCAAGAATTTAGAAAGAGAGCATTGATTCTAGGAATCTCATTAGACTCACCAGAGACTCTGTTGAAGTACATTGGTGGTCTACACAACTACATGAGGCATACCATCCTCATGTTTAATCCCACTAGTATAAATGAGGTGTTTGTACAAGCTACTCATCTAGAAGCTAGAGGAAAGAATGGAAATCTAGAAGTTGGGGGACCATCCCAACCCACTGCAAGCAAGAGCAAGGAGAAAAGAAAGTAGAAGTGGAAAGCAAGGAAGGCAAACACTGCACAAAAAAGCAAGGCTTAATGCACTCACTCTAAAAAGGATGGGCATGATGATGAGGATTGTTGGATTCTGCATCCAGAGCTGAGACCTAAGAAGTTTAAGGGAAAGAAGAAGAAGACTGCTGCAGCTATTCAGAAAGATTTGGGGTCAGACTCGGGAGATGAAACAACCATTGCAGCCACAAGTATAAAAGGTAAGAATTCTGAAGCATCTACTAGTAATTCTGCACAATCTATTATTGATGAAGAATATGAGAGAAAAAGGCATGAGCTTTTCCATATTCAAGTTATTTGCAAACATCAAAAGATTGATACTTTGTTTGATAGTGGCTCACAAGTAAATTTAATTTCTGAAGAAATTGTAAAGAAATTGGGATTGTCAACTACACCTCACAAGAAACCATACCCATTAGGATGGTTGAATGATAAAGCACAACTACAAGTAACTAGGCAGTGCAAACTCAATTTTCTTTTGGGTTAGCATCTGTACATGAGGTTGAGTTAGACATAATTCCTTTGGATATACGTGGAATTGTTTTAGGAAGTCCTTACTTGTATGATAGAAAAGCTATTTTCTATAGAGCTGAGAACAAATATCTACTCGTTAAAGATGGAATCAAATACTTTGTAAGAGCTCATAAGCTCAAGAATAATTATACTCTCATAAACTTAGGGTAGATGAAAATAATGATAAATTCATGCAAAAAATTCTTACTGATGGTTGTAAAGGAAAAGAAACCTGATAAAACCAATGTATTTGAGGGTTGTAATGCTAAACAACAAGCTGATTTAGAAAAGGTTGTTTCAAAGTATGATATCTTGTTTCAAGAACCTAAAGGTCTGCCACCCAAAAAGGAAATAGTACATGATATTATTTTACAGCAAGATGCTCCTTTGCCTAACATTGGAATGTAGAGGTTGTTTGCTATAGAGAATGCTGAAATCAAGAAGCAGGTGCAGGAGATGCTCGAGAAAGGGTTCATCAGGCCTAGCACATCACCATGTGGGTCACCAATCGTTTTGGTGAGAAATAAAGATGGCTCATGGAGAATGTGCATTGACTACCGAGCACTGAATAAGATAACAATAAAAAATTGCTATCCCCTTCCTCGCATAGACGAGCTTTTAGATCAATTGAAGGAAGCTGTTTATTTCACCAAGCTAAACTTGCACAGTGGATACCATCAGGTCAGAGTGGTAGAACAAGATGCATGGAAGACTGCTTTCAAAAGAAAGCAGGGATTGTATGAGTGGCTAGTTATGATTTTTGGCTTAACTAATGCTCTTACTACTTTCATGAGATTAATGAATGATGTACTCAGACGTTTTCTTGATGATTTTGTTATTGTGTATCTGGATGACATTCTGATATTTAGTAAAACATGGGAAGAACACTTAAAGCATGTTAAGCAGACATTAGATGTTTTGAAGAGAGAAAAGCTTCATGTTAAACTCTCAAAATGTGAATTTGGCAAAACATCTCTAAATTACTTTTGTCATATAGTAGGGGGTGGTGAATTGAAGATAAATCCCTCTAAAGTGGTAGTCATTGTAAACTGGCCTAAACCCAAGTCTTCTACAGAAGTGAGAAGCTTCTTAGGGGCAGCACAATATTGGAGGAAGTTCATTTCTAACTTTTCCTCAATTGCAACTCCCTTACATGCTTTAACAGGATTGAACAAGGTGTTTCAGTGGGGAGGCAA
>APFE030599848.1:0-17864 GCA_000404065.3 Pinus taeda | reverse complement strand
AACTGCTTCTTGTCCATATACCAACCTAAAGGGCGTATTCCCTGTCAGTTTCTTGCATGTCGTTCTGTATGCCCACAACACCACTAGAATCCGCACGTCCCAGTCATCTCTTTTCTCATTGCATACCTTAGTCAATGCATTCTCCAAAATCTTATTGAAAGCAACCACTGTCCCATCTGCCTGAGGATGATAGGGAGTGCTCTTCTAATGGTAAACTTGAAATTCTTCAGTTAGTGCTTCAATCGCCTTATTCAAAAAATGTGTCCCCTGGTTGCTCATCAAGATCTTCGGACAACCAAATCTAGACAATATATATTCGAAAATGAACTTCACAGTGGTTTCTGTGCTACAATTCTTTACTGGCTTCGCCTTAGCCCAGCTTGTCAAATAATCAGTCACATTGATGATATATCTTGCACTCGTCCTTTTCCCTGGCAAACTGATATGTCTAACAAAGTCAATTGCCCATTTATCAAAGGCCTACAAAGTCAACTGTGGTACTAGTGGCATTTCATCTCTTTTGGATGGCTTTCCTGTCCTTTGACATACATCACATGCTTGACAATAGTCTTTTGCATCCTTATGCATTGAACGCCACCATAACTCGGCTCTCAAAATATTTTGCGCAGTGTCTTTTCCTGCATAATGCCCACATGTGACTCCTCCATGAGCTTTTGTCAGAATGTTATGTCTTTCATGTTCAGGGACGTATCTGCGTAGTACTTCACCGGATCCCATTTTATACAAGTGTCCCACAATCAACTGCTTGAACCACCAATTCCTTCCTTTGCTTTGTGCTATAATTCTTTTCTGCCTTAGACAACTTCCTACGTGCAAATGCTATGGGATGATTAGTGTCCCCTAAACTCGGTTGGGCTAGTACTACTCCCAAAGCTATGCAAGATGCATCAAGATGCACATGAAACTCTTTCTTCCAATCCAAGAAAACTAGAATTGGTGCAACTACCATCATTTCTTTCAACACATCCAAGCTCTTATGGGATTCTTCATCCCACTGGAAGGTCACATCCTTCTTCAACAACTTCTCCATCGGTGGAGTTATCTGTGCATATCCTTTTATAAACTTCCTGTAGTAACCAGTGTATCCTAGTGTAGTACGCAATTGTCTCACTGTTTTCGGTGTTGCCAAGTTCATAATGACTGCGATCTTCGCTGGATCCACCATCAATCACATGCTTGACAATAGTATTTTGCATCCTTATGCACTGTAGGCCACCATAAACCGGCTCTCAAAATCTTTTGCGCAGTGTCTTTTCCTGCATAATGCCCACCTGTGACTCCTCCATGAGCTTTTGTCATAATGTTATGTCTTTCATGTTCAGGGACGTATCTGCGTAGTACTTCACCCGATCCCATTTTATACAAGTGTCCCGCGATCAACTGCTCGAACCACCAATTCCTTCCTTTGCTTTGTGCTGTAATTCTTTTCTGCCTTAGACAACTTCCTACGTGCAAATGCTATGGGATGATTAGTGTCCCCTAAACCCAGTTGGGCTAGTACTACTCCCAAAGCTATGCAAGATGCATCAACATGCACATGAAACTCTTTCTTCCAATCCAAGAAAACTAGAATCGGTGCAGTTACCATCATTTCTTTCAGCACATCCAAGCTCTTCTGGGATTCTTCATCCCACTGGAAGGTCACATCCTTCTTCAGCAACTTCTCCATCGGTGGAGTTATCTGTGCATATCCTTTTATAAACTTCCTGTAGTAACCAGTGTATCCTAGTGTAGTACGCAATTGTCTTACTGTTTTCGGTGTTGGCAGGTTCACAATGACTACGATCTTCGCTGGATCCACCATCAATCCCTATTTACAAACTACATGTCCCAACAATATTCCAAATGGCGCACAAAATATGCACTTCTTCAGGTTCAACGATATTTGATACTGCCTACATGTATTCAACATGAATCTTAAGCTCACCACATGCTTCTTTAATAGCCCAAATACTATCCAATCATCAAAGTAAACTTCCAAAAATTTCTGTATGTACTCGTTGAAAGCTGCAATTACAACTCTAGAAAAAATAGCAGGCGCATTCTTCAACCCAAATGGCATCACTGTATACTGATAGGAGCCCCATTTTGTGGCAAACGTTGTCTTATGTCTGCCTTCTAGTGCAATTTTGATCTAATGATACCCCAAGAAGCCATCTGTAAAAGAGTAGGCCTCTTGTCCTCCTACATTATCCAACACTTCGTCTGTAAATGGTGTACGGAAAGGGTCATGTAGACATGCATGATTCAATTTCCTTAAGTCCACATAGATTCTGAACTACCATGGGACTTACCCATTCAGACTCTTCAACAGGTTCAATTATCCCCGTTGCTAACATCTTGTCTAATTCTTCTTTTACCTTCTCCTTACACTTCGGATTCAGTCTATAAGGCCTCTGCTTAACAGGCTTCGCATCAAGCTTTAGAAGAATCCTCATAACTTCCAAATCCCTTATGATGCCATTCATGTCTAAAATTTAGTGGGAAACAACACCTGGTATTCATGCAACAAATTTGTTATCTTGCTGACAGTGTCTTTGTCCTAGTAATCTCCTATGGTCGCATACTTTGGTTCAGCTTTTGTCCCTATATTTACCTTCTTAGTTTTTAGTGGTTGCGTTATATCTAGGATCTCTATCTCAGGTCCATTGACTTTGCGATGTCCTTCGAACTCTTTGATATCACTGTTGCGAGGATCTTCGTCCTCTTCTGTAATGAGATTATAGCATTCCATTACATTATGGATCTGCGTAGCCCAATCAAGTTGCCAAATAACTAGAACTTCATTTTCGAAAATCTTCTTCCTAACTATATTCAAGGCTACATCTATATTCTGGATAGTCATCTTCAAATCTGAATGTCATCACAAATCCATCCACCATCTCCACCCAGCTAGCAGTGCCATGTCGAAGTTCAGTTTCCAAATACCAATTCTGAGGAATTGTTTCCAGGGTATGAATGAAGCCATGCACCCATTCTTCTCGCGAAATTTCTCCCCAAGCTACCATACAGAGTTGTATATGGTCTCTAGGATCATTCTTCCCATCATACTTATCTGCGAGCTCTGTTTCTACTTGTCCAAATCTTACGCACATCAATCTTCTACATTTTTCCCAATCTCCTATATTCTTCTTATGAGTACCCCAATATCTAGCAGGAGTAGCCCTCAATGCTTGATCCTAAGCTAATAGTTTATGACATTCTGGTACGTGTCTTTCATAATCTCTAAAGAAAGTATTCACATCACCCAAACCAGCGCACTGCCTTGGTGATTATTGCACATCGCCTTGTCGACACTTCATGCAATCTATTATGCCAGTTCTCCAATTCCTCTTATGAATCTGAAGTGCAAGAACTATCTTGCTCCCAAGTCAACTTTCCATCTGTAGTGGGATTGATCCACTCTTCTTCCTTCACTGTGATCTGATAGATATTATCAACATCATCCATGCTATATTCTTCCTTGACATGTTCAGTGTATCTCGTTCCCTCCGATGGATCCAATGGGAAAATAACACTCATATTATTGCTTGCAAATACCATTTTCCTTTTCTTCATATCAATTATAGCCATGTTAGCAAACGCCCAATCCAATCCAAGCAACGCAAGGTAAGGATTACTATCACCCACTATCTCAATCACTTCGAAGTCAGTGGTAGTGCGCACTTTGTCGATGCCCACAGTGACATTAGACAATCTTCCTGAAGGTAAGATCTTCTGTTGATTTGCCATCTTCAACTGAATAGTAGACCATTGCAACTTCGAATTACCCATCGATTCCCAAGTCTGCCTTGGCAAGAAATTGGCATCAGATCCCAGATCCAAGATTACCTGGTCCATGTCATAGTCTCCAATCTGCACTATAAGCTTCATTTCTTTTCCGGTTCTCTTCTTGTGTCTATGCAGATTATTCACTCCGCACATCTCGCTCTGCGGTACCTCCTTAGAAGCAGAGGAGACTATCATTTCCTGTAATCCCTCCATGGCCTTCTAATTCCTCAATAGCTTCATGCAGGTCTTTAGAAAAGACTTCAATATATTCGGATCCACCTCCTATGTCGCAACCGGTACTACCTCGCGGTTATCCTACTAAGTCGGCAATGCGGTAGAAGTTGAGGCCCCATCATCCATAAAACTTCGCCTCAACTCCATGAATGCTTGCTTTTCCTTCAAGATATCAAATGCAAGAGCTTTTTCAGTAGTTTTCCTTACCCATGTAGCTTAAACTTCCTTTTTCCCATCGGCCTTATCATTCCCAGTAGCGGTTCCGCTTCTCATTACAATGTCGATGCGCGGTTGATCTTCTCTTGGCTCCGTGGTCATCATTTGGACATTTGTTGCAGGTTGCTGGTTTCTTTTCTCCTACACCTTTGCAATAAGGATGAGACATTCTTGTATCACATGATCAAAAGACTTACAATAGTTGCAGGTTGTTGTGGGGTTCTGGCAATCTCTCACGAAGTTTCCTGCTTGTCCACAGTCGTAACATTGATCTAGACACGTCCTCAACTAACTCGTCCTTCTTGTCCTCATCCTTGAAATCCTCCTCGGCTAGTGTGATGGCCTTGCTCTTCGTGTATATGTCCTTCAACGTGCAGTCTATAACTATCAGCAATGCTCTCCACCATTAAGTCATAACTTCGGAAATTCTTCTCATCATGGCCTACTGATCTACAAAAGTTACCAAACAGCTGCTTCGGGCTCTGTATATATTTTTGTAATAGGTAGCAGTCTTCAGAGCAATGTTGACCTCTCGTTCTACAAATCTTGCACCACAGTCCTGGGTTTACTAGATTAGGCGCTCCACTTGCAATATAATCCAATACTTCTGTTTTGCATTTTGCACGCCATACTTCTGATCTTTCTGGTTTGGCTTCTTTACCCTTCTTCAAATCCTGCAATTCCAAGGTCAGGTTGGCTAGTTGGCTCTGTATCTATTGCACTCCTGCATAAGTATCCTCAATCAGCAAAGCTTCCAACTTCATCGCAATCTCTAATGCTTCAGCTTGAGTCGCGATCTTCTATTGTGTCAAAGGTAATCTAATATGTGGCAATAGCGTGGCTATGAACCATTCTTTGTGTTGTTGTGGGGGTATTTCAAAGCTTACTTGACCCATCAACACCTTGAATCGTTGATCCAACTCCCATACAAATTCAGTCGCTACCTGTTTGATTTCTTTCAGCTGTGTGATGCACTGCGATTCTGATTTTGGCTTCTTAAATTGTGACACTAATGCTTGCTTAATTTCATTAAAGGTAGCATTTGGCTTACTCGCAGAGTATTTCATATACCATGTCAGCGCTCTCTCCCGCAGCGATGTGACGAGCTACGCCTTCTTTACATCATCATTTTTAATATGTCTCGTTGTCCATACTGCATCAGCTAGAAACCAAAATTGGTCAGCGTCGTCTGATCCTGGTCCTTTAAAAACAAGTAGCTTAATGTCATAAGCCATTCTTCTTCTTTTCAACGGGTTAGGTGGAGGTGGAGGTGGAGGTGTAGGGGAAGTATGGGGAGGGGGATGGGGTGTGAGGGGGGTAGATAGATGGGGAATCCCAAAAACGCCATGATTCTTCAAAACTCCTGACTTCGATGCGCCTTCAGAATGCGGAGGGGAATGTCGCAGGGTTGTAGGGTTACTTCTTTCTTCTTCTCTCTCATCCTAACATAGGGCTATAGTCAGTATCAATATAGTTATTTGGCTCTGTTCTATATCGCTTCCCACTTCGCATAGCTCCTAGTTCTGACTTATTTTTTCTTTGCCCAAACATTAATCCGACTGCATCCGCAGAATCCCCTTTTAACACAATAACATCTTAATCCAGAGCTTCAAAGAATTTAAGAACTTACTTCGTGGTCCTTTGAAGAATCTTTGTTCAGCTTCGCTATAGGACATGATCTCATCGATCGCAAACTCAGTGATAAATAGCCAATTTATTCTTTGTATTGGATGTTGGTCCAAAAACAACAGTGTAATTGTGTGTGTGTTTATTTCTCTCCTGTGCAATATTTTGTTTTCACAATATCTTATGTTGTGAAGGTTGCAATAGATTTTATTTCAATGTTTGCTGTGTAACACTGTAAATAACTTGATTCAAAAATTAACAAGTGGGAGAAATCTAATCAATTGGTGTAGTAGGGGTTCGAGTCACCGAATTTTCACATGGTATCAGAGCACAGTTCGTAAGTCGAAGAGCTCGGAGAAGAAAGGAAGAAGGAGGTTCGAATTTCTACATAGGCATTAGTTCGAAACCGTCAGGAGCAACGTATTTCCTTGGCCAAAAGGTTCAGTTTTTCGTGGAAATTTTATTTCTCTGAGTGAGTCAACAAAGAAGAAAATTTTCCAGATCGAAGAGTACCAGAGGCAGAAGGACTAGCAACAGTTTCCTTGCAGAGCAGATGTTTAGCTAGGACGTAGATTTTGCAGTATTTTGCTAGTGCAAATAGCATCAGGAGGAAGGAAGAGCACAAAAGTTCGAATTTTCCTAGCAGTGCAGCAATAGCTGTGTGCAGAGTTTCTCGCTCTAGAAGGGATTGCGAATAGCTGGGAAGCAGTTGCTTAGAGGAGAAGAGGAGGAGTTCAACATAGTTTTTTTAGAGAGATGGCATCAGCAGGGTTGAGACGTCAAGATCGGTTGGAGGGAGCCTCCAACTATGTGATCTGGAATGCTAGAATTTCCTGCCTTCTAGATGAACATGATCTCAAGACTTACATCGATAGTGTGGTAGTTGTAACCCCAAATGCAGATCTGCTTAAGAAATACAAGAAGGAGATGGCGAAAGCTAACAAGTTGATTCTCGATGGGGTTCGAGATTATGTGGTATCTCACATAGCTGGCAAAGATACTACTACCCAGTAGATGTGGGAGGCACTAGCTACGTTGTGCGAAGGGTCTTCCGAGCAGTAGAACATGTATCTTGAGGAGAAGTTGAGATGCACGAGGATACAGAAAGGGGAGTGTATAGACCCCTTCCTTACTAGGCTTCAGAATGTCTGGGATCAGCTATCTTCAGTAAGGTCAGCACCCCAACCTACAAAGTCTGTACGATTAACTCTGAACAGTATTTCCGAAGAATGGCAAGTTTTCGTCCAGAGTATCCTGGGCAGAGAAAATCTACTAGATTGGGAACATATGTGGGTTGATCTGCAGCAAGAGGAGATGAGGCGAGATCTAGTGAAGAGCACCATCAGCGGTGGTAGCAGCAGTAGTGGGACGAAGGAAGTAAAGGAGGAGGAAGATGTGGCCCTCACATCAAAGGGGCAGCAAGAGGAAGAAGGACGTTTCAAAGATTAAGTGCTTCAAATGTGGTCAGCTTGGTCACGACAACACTCAATCTCTGAAAAAGGGACAAGGAAGAGAAGCAAGATCAGCAGGTTACATTCGCAGAGATCGACAGGTTGTCCTCTAGAATAGAGGAAGAGTTTGCCATGATCACCAAGTTACCTCCAGGGGTAAAGTGGGGTGATTTGGAGTTGTAGCCCCAGAGAGCTACAAGATGGGCAAGATTATTAAGGAAGTCCACCTCATGAATCGATACCTTGCTATGGGAGCCCATAGTATGCAGTAGCAGGATGGACCAGTGGCAGTTGGTGCAGTCAGGTGCCAAAGTGACAGATGCAGTAGCTAGTAGCGGTCAGATACTAGGCAACACAGTGCAGAGATAGCAGCAATGCAGTTCGCACAGAGCAGAGTTAGTAGCAGCCTAGAGGCTTCAGTGACAATGCAGATTCTAGTAGCAGTCAGGACTCAGGTGATAGATGCATCATACTGACCATAATTGGTTCAATATTTTGGATGCTTTTCTGTTGCAGTTGTTGCAGTTATAGCAGCAACAGTTGGAGAAGGTTGCAATGCAGATGCAGGTAGCAGTTCAGTAGGGCCAGCAGCAACACAGATGCAACAATCAGATTTACGCAGTAGTTGATGGGCAACAGAGCCAAACATCAGCAGCGCATCAGCAGATGGTTTAGAGACAGAGTGATGCTTCATTGGGTTGCAACACTAGAGAACATTCCTCGCTAAGAGGGAGTGTTGATTTTTGTAGCATCAGATGTGCTCTAGCCTCGAGATTTTGCAAAGAGGCTAAGACACATGCATTCTCCAAGACAAAGAAATCGTTTGGGAAAATTCCACCTAGACATGGTTTAATTAAAATAATTAATCATTTTTAAAAGTATTCCTAAGTCTAAACTTAGGAAATGTGTTTAATTAAAGGGTATTAACTAAATTTGGTGCGAATCTTCTAGAAGAAGACGAGGATCAACTCCCAATTAATCTTAGCCTTTGATTATGCTTTAATCTTGGCCTTGGGTACTCCAACATGAGATTATAAGGAGTTTGATGGGCACTTGGAGAACACACTGAGATAGTGAGATACATAGATTGAATTCTCAAGTGTAGCGGCGTTGAGTTGCCAAAGAGAGATAGAGTGATCTTCTTACAGTGAGGGGCAAAGAAATTAGACCGAAATGCATTTTTCCAATCCCGACGAGTGCAAGGAAAAGAAGGCACCGAGAGGTCCAGAGAGGAAGCACAGTGCCACGCAGAGCCAGTGCGATGCTTCAGAGGGAGTCCGCAATTTTGCTGAGGAGCAGTCGAGATCCAGTGTCAGAAGTCGGGGTGTGAGTCTAGAAAGCCAGGGAGTCAATTTTCCAGTGGGCAGAAGATCAGAAGGGGGTGACGCAGTCCCTTCAGCTGTGACGTGACTATGTAATCCCACACAGAGATTGCGTAGAGATAGTGTAGGGCAGCTCATCTAGAGCCCGAATCAGTGTCGGATCTCCAGTGACAGTGTGAGATATTTTCTCACTACCTCTTTGCCAATTTATTCTCTATATCGGGTAAACAGTTTGGGGATCCAATGATTTGTACTAAGATTACCACTGTGTAATAATCAAACCCTAGTTGCTACACTGGTTTTCCCAAGTTGGGTTTTTCCGAGGATGTTTGTCCAAAAACAACGGTCTGATTGTGTGTGTGTTTATTTCTCTCTTGTCCAGTATTTTCTTTCCGCAGTATTTTATGTTGTGAAGGTGGCATTAGATTTATTTCGATGTTTACTATGTAACACTGTAAATAACTTGATTCAGAAATTGACAAGTAGGAGAAATCTAATCTGTTGATACAATATGGATTCGGGTCACCGAATTTTCACATTTCCCTCCCCTCAGCCTCCCTTCTAGCCCTCCGCTCAATCTCCTTCATCCGCTACCCTCCTATTCCTCTCGGCCAGCCCTCCTAGGCCTTCTACAGGCCTTCCCTTCCCCTCGGTCCCTATTCTTCCCCTGCTGCGAGCATTGGAAACCTTCCTAAGGCCTGTTGTGGGGCTTGGTAGCCCTTGTCCCCCTTGCCGTGGCCCTTTGAGGGCTCTTCCTTGAAGCTGCAAGCCTCTAAGGCCTTCCTCCTTCTGCAACTAGGACTATTAGGCCTTCCTTGTGTATCATTGCCCCCTCTAGGCCTTGGCCTCCTTAGCATCAGACCTTCTTGGCCTTCGAACCCTCATCTTTACCCTATTTTTCCCTCTTTTCATATCAGTGGTTAGTCTTTCAATTTCTGAAGCTAATTCTTGGTGGGTTTTGCAGAGAAATTGGTAACAATTTGTGCTTTCAATTGTCATACCTATTGGAAAGATTTTGTGTTAGAAGACTGACCATTTCCAAGCCCAAAGGGCTCAAGGGTTTGATATCTAAACCCTCTAACTCTCACTGTTTTGCTACAGAAAGGTTAAATCTCTACAGTGGTAAAGGACACATTGAATCAACTTAAAATTAATTCACACATGCTCTAACAAATTGGTAAATCATTGCATGAATTGGGTAAATTTCACATATTTCATTGACTGCCATAAGTTCACTGAAGTCTGACTTCTAACAGTAGCATTTGCATCATTAAAAGACCCAATACATTGAGAAATTGGTGATTTGAAAGTGGTTTTGATACTAGATTGTTTCACTTGCTTTTGGCATCTCACATTGTGCATCTAAAGTGCTCTAAAAGTAATCTAAGTTACTGCTGTCCTAAATCACTTTACTGCTGTCATAAGCCTCACTTAATGCTCATTTGGATAACATTGGAACATAAGTAACATAAGCTTCTATTGTTCATGCTCTAATAATTCATTGTGGGAAAGAATTGTTTCATTGTCTAAAGTGCTATTGAATAAGAACACTAACGTTTGTTGTCTTGTGAAAGTTCCATCATCCTAATTGTGCACCAACAAGCTCACTCTTTAAAGCACTTAAATCTTTTGGCATTGTTACATGGGCATATTGTGTTACATCACTTATCTTTTGAAATCTAATTGTTTCTATCAGTCCAGTTCATATTAAAGTGTCTTCCAATTGTGTTTAAAGAATATCATTGAATATCTCTTGAGCAATTTGTGATCTTGGCTAATTGAGGATCTAATAATCATTGTGATATTTGCACCTAAGATCTAAGTTTTCTTAACAGGATTGATGAATCCAATTGTATATCCCTTAATAATCATTGTTGAGAAAAATTGGCTAAGAACATTTACAATCTCATTGTCTCTCTTTCGATAATCATCATTGGCATTTTTTATTATCTCTTTAGCTAATTGCTCTAGATGGATAGGTGCTCTAATTGTCATTTACACCTAAGCATTTGTATCGTGGATATCTATTGTATCTTGTTGGCACTTGTTAAATTGGTACATATTCATGTGGTTAAGATTGTCTTTTATTGCTAGTACTTGTGTCATAACTTAAAAATCAATCAATAATAAGTACTTAACATATACAATCTTAACTCAAGAAACACTCATAATCTTGCATTAAGCATCCTAAGCTAGTCTTGCATTTAATGACTTACCTCCAAGCATAGGCATGGTTGATAGAAAATAGGACCATCTTTCTCACATAGCTTGAGGAGCCTAGCACCTCTTTAGTGGTTAACACGTTGACCTTGCAATTGTCAGAGCCATAGTCTTTGCAGTGTCGAAGGCATCGGGCGATTAGTACCTAAGGGGGGATATCATTAATAAAGCCTTCACTTACTTCCCCTTGGCCTCTTTCTCACAACCTACTCTAGAGACTAACTTCAAAATAGTTAAGAGGAAGGATACACCTAGAATAGGCATTTAATTAAAAGTAGCCAAGATTCTTGCATCACACCTAAGTCTTAGGACCTGCATTTCATCTAGGATAGTGAATCATTCATTTTGTTCATCTAGTTACTTGGTCTTTAATCGATATCAAGCAAGAAATTGACTTTATAAGGCACTGGTCTCATAAAGTAATTTAATCTAATCTCTAAAAACTTGCTAATATCAACAAAGTAGCTAGGCGATTCAATCATGTCTCCCGGACTTATTGGTTGCCAATAAGTCTTGCATTTCTCTCTTCCATAAGGACTACCCCCCATAGTTTGTTGTTGGGAGACCACTAGAACGGAGTAGGCGAGGATCAGAGTGACAGCCCCAACCATGAGTCGTTGTCGCACTGTGCCTGTACAATCTGAGCAACAACAGGTCCCTCACCCATCTGTTATGATCGTATGTTTGAAGGTGGGCCTCCCG
This sequence comes from Pinus taeda, assembly GCA_000404065.3. Lineage (NCBI taxonomy): Eukaryota > Viridiplantae > Streptophyta > Pinopsida > Pinales > Pinaceae > Pinus > Pinus taeda. The sequence goes on along the minus strand of APFE030599848.1, from coordinate 6,301 downwards.
ACCCCGAAGGTATGACTTTTCATTGGTATAATTGAGTAATTTTGTTTACTTATCATGGGCACTTTTGGGCATGGATTGGGGGGGAAGGGGATAAGTGTGCTAGGTCTATACTCTTGTCTCCTCTGCTCGATTTGCTAGTTAGCCTTGTATCCTAGTCTCGTGCAATCTCCTTTACTGGCTACTGAGCTTAGGGGTGGCACTGCATGGGAAACCCCTATGTTTGTTGCATGGTCCCACTACCCAAAAACCATATACATCACTCCCCTTCTGCTCATTACAACCCCATTCATCATATTTCCCATTTGAGTCCACATTTGTCCACTACGTCCACAATGAGTTAGCCTCCCCCTCCCCTTGTCCACACCTTGGATCGGGCATGGAACAATGCCCCAGAGGTTGATGCAACTAAAAGAAAAGAAAAGGCATATTTGGCCACACTCAACAGAAAATTGTACCATAAAATGCAAAATATGGTCGAGACATACAAATTTAGCATGTAAAAAAAAGCCAAGCATGAGCTCTACCCCTTATCCATGGACATCACCTTGGTTCCTATGGGCCCTAAAGGAGCCCCCTCCACATTAAGGAACCCATGACTGTCCCAACCCCTGGTGGGAAATGAACTAACCCACCTTAAAAGGGGGTATCTACTGCTATATCCTACACATCATGCTCTCGTTCCCTAGAGCCTCGAGCAGTTATGAAGAAAAATCAATCAATGGCGAAAGTCATCTGAAGAAGCATGGAAAAACAAAGGTCGAGGTAACTCATGTACCACGATTGCTCCCTCCTACACTCATATACCCAAGTGTGTACTTCCCCTATTATAGCTACCCTTGTACCATGGCATGTGGCTTGGAGCCTTCCTCTGATCCCCACTCCATTTCATCATTATATCACATGCCACCTGCCACTTGATGGATGTACCATGGACATGTCACCCCCTTTAAAGGTTGAAACCACCTAATAGGGTCCTTGGTTAACCCCCTTATTGAGCATAAAGACACCTGTACATGTCAAAGCCCATTATGCAAGGGCATACCACCATAATGTGCCCATTTGATTCCATTATTTGTAAAGTCTTTTACTTGATTGTCATAATGAGTTTTTGTACTAGAGGGAAAGGGGAGGCATTGGATCTTATGCAAGATTGCAGGTGGGTCTCCATTTGGGCTTTGGTCTCCCTATACGGGTCCAATCCCTCCAGAGGGTCACATTGGCACTTGAAGGGTGAGTGTAGAGAGCCATGGGCCTCCACTATAACAGAGAGCACTTCATGGATCCCCAATACCATTCAATGATTGCTTGTGTTCCACCTTTTTGGATGAGGATGATGCACCTAGATCACCATTCCCAACCGGCTTCACATTGCACCATACACTTGGTAGATGTTCCAGGGTCCAGATGAGGATGTGTCTCACCATGGAAGACAAAGGGAGGGCTTATGTCATCATCCTAGCCTTTACAGATTGTTTACAAGGATTATCGATCCACTCAGAGACCCATGAGGATGTCATTGTGCCCCCACACCCACTCGGCGACACCACTTGTGACATGCTTAGATATCAAGGGACCAACCCCTTATTCACTATGTTTGGAGTCTATTCTCACACATTAGCACACTTTGGACTCCACTAGGCCTTCTCAATTTCCCAATGAGTCATCATGTTTACTATTTTTCCCTCTTGAGAGGCTTATCTTTCTATTTTGAGATATCTTGGTGGGCTTGTCACCAAGGAATGTTATTGTTGCACATTATTTTATTATTTGGGGCTCAATTAGGCCAATTAGGCTATTCAAACTCCCTTATGGATTGTATAAATTGATGACAATCTCATTCATTCCTCTCATTTTCACCTGGATTGGATTAGTATCTCTTGATACATTTTCGTACTTATTGTTGGGATAAACTTTTTAGAGTTTTCATGATGCACTATGATGTTTGGATTTTCGCTATTATCTTTGGAGCTTCTTTCTAATGCGAAGTTGATGAATGGATATACTCTCTCTCTCATGTAAGTGATCTTTTAATGTTATTCTCGTTATTTTACTTGTCAAATGCATGTATATTGTTATCATTATTCTTGTATGAGTTTATGTAATGCGAAATTCTTCTGGGAACCTGGAATAAGCGATTTAATGGATGCATTGCTACTTAAGGGAGTGGGTGAATGTTCCTAGAGTCACCTCATAGGTTTAAAGACCTCGAAACTTCATCTCCATTGCAAATTTGAAGTATAAATCCCTATTAATCTAATTACTACCCTAGGAGAGGCTAGCAAAGGTCAATTAGGACTCCTTAGCTCACGAAAATTCTCAATCTAGGTGTATCTTGACTCCATTAAGCCCAAGAAGCAAGGCACTGATCCTCGCATCCCCTTGGTGGTCAATTTTACCTTATTTTTCTTCATTTTTCCCAATTCTAGGCCTAACCCTAGAGGGTCACCTAGGGCATCAAGCGAAATTCCTTGTAGCTATCCATAACCCTTGAATTTTGGTCAACTATTGCGCTAGAGTTAGCTCAAAAGGTCCTCCAAGTTTAAGGTAAATCCGACAGTGGAGTCCTGAGATATAGCAAGCCCTAGCCATATGACCATCTCTTTCCCTAGTTTGCTTTTGGTTAGTGTCCTCACTAGGATCATTGCATTCAAATCTCAAAAGAAAATTAGTATGTTGATCCTATTCTCTTCCTTAATTAGGTTAAGTCCCTCCTTTGTTGATCAACTCCATACCCTTGACCTAGTTTGGGTCCAATTGGGTTCTTTGTGGTCCCACAACTCCACAACTCAAATTCCACAAGGATTACATGGAATCCATTTCTCCACAAGGATCCTCAAGTCTAGGAAGCCCCTTGTCAAGGCATATGCTCCAAAGCTAGGCTCAAGTGTCCTCTTAGCCTTTCTTAGAGAGCCTATCATCTTGTTTTTCAAGCAAGTAAACTATGAAGTTGAGCCTTTCTTGAGAATAGGCTTTAAGAATCACCTCATATCTTATTATTGATCCATCCATTCTTGTGATTCATCTCATACCAGGTCTCCACCCGTCGATGAAAGTCTATGAAGAGCAGGGAGCCTTAGCTAAGGTGACAGTGGGCTATCGCTCCATTGTTTCCCCTTGACCTAGTAGTTTCTCTGCAGGATCCCTTCCTAAGACGCTTGCTAGTTTGAGCAATAACATTTTTTGGTGTTGTTGTCAAGGAGGAAGCATGTCTACCCCCTAGTGAATCATTAAGGAATTTATTTATAAATGACAATTCTAATATTCCTCTGACGACTCCATTCATTGTCCAATCCCCTAGTCTACTTGAAGGTGACAACATTTCTCCTTTAACTAGGGCTGCTGCAAGAAGGGGAGAATGAACTCCATCACCTATTACAACTAGCCTTCTCCCTGAATTTCAAAAGGTTTGCGATCACACCCCCGAGATGGAAACCGATTCTACCACCGACCTAAACCAAGACCAACCAAAAATGTCTTGAAACGCATTTGGTTAGTGTCATTGCCCCTCTGAACTTGAGTAATGACCCTAAGCCTTTACCCAAAAAATATAATAATTGGCTACCCAAGTTCAAGGGTGATGCTACTATAAGTGCTCATGACCATGTTGATGAGTTCGTTTGGAACATTTCTCCTAGATTAGTATTCGCTAAAGATAGGATCATGATGCTTTTTGCATTATCCTTTGAGGGGCAAGCTAGGGAATGGTACCTGATTCTTCCCTAGGATGCATAGAAAACTCTGACCTATTTGAGGATATGTTCATGAGAAGATGGTCATGTGATGCACTGGGAACTTTCAACATTGAAAATTTTTAACAAATAAGTAGGGGAAGGGAAGATATCAAAGAGTTTATCCAAAAATTTGATAGGGTATTTAGGGATATCCCTGACCATTTGATGCTAGTGTACTTGACAAATTCATTAAAGTTGTGGGTGGTCATATGACATATGCATTAAAGTCTGAAGTCATATCAAGGGAGATGCATGTACTTAGACCTCCTACGTTGAAAGGTTCAAGTTTTGAATTGGCAATGCTAAAGAACTAATGGGACAATGAACATTAGATTATTGAAGATGAGATTCAACTCTTAATGATGAATCCTACTCCCTGTACATTGATGAAACCAAACTACTTGCCTTGGAATGATCATTAATTGATCAAATGACAAGTATGCTAAATCTAGGGTTTGGAACGTTATAAGTCTTGGCCAGATTCTAGGGTTTTTGATGTTGGAACATGTAGGATTTGTATACCCTAACAAGGGTTTGGAAAAGCAAGCCTAGAATTCATGGCAAAAAAATCAAATGTTTCCGCTAAAAGAAGAATCCCTAGAAAGGGATGACAGCATAATGATGATGTGAATAAAGTTGATAAAATTGAAGGTGGATGCAAGGCCAAGAGGGAGATGACATGTTCTCAAGAAGATAAGTACTTCATCTCTTATTTGATTATTGTTATTGTTGTTTTTACTAATAGTTAAATCTCTTAACACCTTGTTGTGACTATTCTTCCTTGGCCTCCCAATTGTGCAAATTTCTAAATCTTTACAAACAAAATTACTACTACACTCACTGCTTTAGCATCTCCTACCTGTTATTCCATTCAACAAGTTATTTAATTTATAAATAGTGATGAAAAAGACTACTGCAAACTACATTGACATACAGATCATAAACACCCACGGGGCTTTGGATTGATGGTGAATGGGTGCGTTGTTAAGATACTCCTTGCGATAGGTCAGCGGTTCAAATCCTCTGTGGGTACTTAGGTTAGTCTTAACTAGCAAAAAAAAAAGACATACAGGTCATAAACTGAAACAAATAGATGAGACAAACACACAAGGGACATCGTTATTTTTGGACAACACATCCCCAGAAAAACCCAATACCGAAAAACCGGTGCAGCAGATAGAGGGTTTGTATTATTAAGCAAGCAAAATTTGAGTACAACAGGTTGCCTCTCACACTGGCTAACCTTTCAGAGAAATTTCGGCAGCAAGAAATACATACGAGGGTTTACCTCGTTCTCCAAGTCACAGCTGATCCAATGGGTGATCTGACTCCCGGCAAACATTGCGAAGTCCCTGTGCAATCACTACGTGGGCCAAAATATTGCCTCTGGAAGACTGCGTCACCCCTTCTACTAGATCGATTTGCTAGAGGAAGACTGCTTTTTAGCCCTCCCGACTCAAAACCTTGCTCTCCAACAAAATCTCGGACTTCTGACGAATACTCTGCACTGCAACTGCAAGAGACCCTCCTATCCTAAGTAAGCTCTGTGTGAGCCCCTCCTCAACTGTGCAGGCCTCTACGCTACCTTTCTGATGCTACTGCTGCCTCTCTGCCATGTACTCATTGGCTCAGAACTGCTACCTCTTTTGCCCCTCTCACTGCAACTCAGATCACTTGTTCGATTTTCTCAGCAAACTTCACCCCAGAAAAATCGAATTGAGTGATCACTTGGTGTATCTCTAACTGTCCCTCAACCCTCCTCTTATACTTTTCATGTTGATGAATCAACGACCAAGATTAAGTCCCTAATCAACAGCTAAGATTAAAATAGACTTTATCCTTGTCTCTTAAAAGCTTTTCACCCATATTTTTATTAATGCCCATTAATATTTTTATTTTCCTAAGTTTAGACTTAGGAACCCCATTTAAAATATTAATTATTTTAATAACTCCTCATCCGGGTGGAATTTCTCGAAACGATTTCTGGGTCTTGGAGATCTTATGTATTCTAGCCCCTCCACAAAATTTTGGAGCTAAAGCACATCCGATGCTACCCAATACCAACACTAGCTCTTAGCGATGAATGTGCTCTAACAATACTTCGTAACAAAAGTATCACACTGATCCACCACATCGGTCCTTTGTGTTGCTGATGCTTGGCCTATTGCCCTTCATCCACTACACTGTTGCAACCTGTATTGTTGCTCACGACACTGCCACTGCTGCATCAATACTACACCTCCCTCTCAAAACGTTGCATCATGCTGCCCATAGCACTGCCACTGCTAACTGTTGCACTGCAACTCAGTTGCTGAGAAGTAAGCAACCGAAAAGCCACCCAAAAACTGACATGTTGGTCAGTCGGGATGTCCCTGGATGTTGAAGCTACCTCTACTGCTAATATGGATGTTGAAGCTACCTCTACTGCTAATATGTGTTGACCCTCTGATGTTACTACATTGTTGTTGTATCTGTTATGTGCCTACTGCACCGTTGCAACACTCTACTTCGCTGCTTCATACTTTGGCACTCTAGCTCTGCCACTGTTGCTCCATCATCCTTCGCACCAA